>OU015495.1:216065733-216240733 GCA_907164885.2 Dolomedes plantarius
TCGTTTTGCTGTCAGAACCTGGTTCTCTTTACATGGGACAAGTGACTCCGGATTCTGGGTCTAGTGCGGATATTATACGAAGCATCATCAACACAGAAAGCGATTACACTTTGGGAATTGATTGCCGCTGGGTGTGATAGAAAACAGCGTCGGGAATAAAAATGGCGCAGTTAGAAATCTTTGTTGTCCATAAATTGTACTGGTTTGTATGCTTGCTGCATACTAATGAACTACCTCTTAGTCACCTTTTCTAGAAGATTGACGGAAAGACATCTGGGCTATCAATAAGTTTATATTTGACCATAGATGGCTGAGTTCAAAATCTAAACTTGACACATAGCTGTTCATTAAAAAGTACCTTGTAAGTTTTTTTATCAGATTTTTCGTCGTTAGTATGAAATTCTGATTCTAAATTTTGAATATCTCCTCAAAATGTTTCAGCAACTTTCTAACTTTGAATCAGTATTTGTTTTGAAAAAAAAATATGAATGCTTTTGAACTTTGTTTCAGTCTTAAGTTTAAAAAGTGTGGGTAGTGAACGTATTGTTCGAATATGATTCTACAATTTTCTTGCAGATCCTCTGGATAAAAATCTTCAAACTCTTAAAATGATATCTCAAAAGCGAGTGTCGGTATTAGCGAAATTCTTGCGGGCATTTTCTACACCGATTTCACGCCTGGACACGATTTAGAATGAGTCCCTTTAAGGGGACAGTGGACTTTCAAAATTGTGAAATTTGTCCAAAAATTCGATTTTTTTTTATTTTATTGAATTGTGAAACTGCGGACGAGTAGGAATGTGTTGCAAAAAGAATTTTTAATTTCTGCGATTACTTTCCTAGTTATAGGCATTTGTATTTAATTCAGATATTAAGTCGTTACTAATAGCGATAACTTTAAATGTGTTTTTCTCAAAATAAAAATTTTCGTGTCATACGAATATTGAAACTGCTCCGGGCGCATTTCTAATGATCGTATTGCTTCGAAATTTAGGTTTTATAGTCTTAAATGTATATCAAATAAATCTTATTGAAAATAATTATGCTTCGTAGCTCAGAATTTCAAAATTTTGTACTCGAAAAGATGATTTATGGGTATTTTGCGTCATAAAAAGGGTCTTTTCACTAATATTATTTTTTTTCTTTATATTTTTAATGAATTCTTAAAAATAAGCAATAAGTTTCATTGTTAGTTATTTAAGGTATCCTGTAAATAAAAATGACCCTATTATGTGCAAAAGAAATGCGCGTGAAACATTTTTAATGAGGTCAATTTTTAATATACTTAATAATCCATAAATTATCAATATTTTATCTTTAAATTTTTAACCAGTTTTACATATCTATGGTATTAATCCCATATTCAAATTTCAAGCCAATCCATTGAAAACCAAAAAAGTAAGGTTTGAAGGTCCACTGTCCCCTTAAAATTCCTCTAAATTTTCTTTGCAACAATGCCAGATTGGATATTCATACTACGAAAGTTTTCTATTTGTTAACTATTCATTAATTAGGTCCCGAGGGGGGTCCAGTGTTCGGATGTGTCTACCCCTAGGGTGGAGAGTTGCTGTACGAGATGTCGCCTCTGGGTTTGCCACATTTTCAGAGTATTCTGGGAATACTCTGAAAATGGGGATTTGGGTTCACTTGCAGCGAAATTAACAAATGTCGCGGTTACGGATGAAAGACATTGGAACACCGCAATCAGCAATTTTACAATCAAATGCTGTCAATAGAAGGGCTTAAGGGGACTCACTACCCTTAAATCTTTAAAACATTCGATTTTTTGAAAAAAAATATATGTGAAAGCCTGATCGTTTCTGAACAAAATAAAGCAAACCGCGTGAACATATTCCGCTTAGTTCCGGAGATATCGATATTCTAAATATTTAATGTCCGATCAAGTTTATGGTAAGAAAAATTTTAAACTCATTTTTCTCAAAATGTCATTTTGTTTCATTCCACAACTGATATCTAAAAAACTATGAAACGTAATTCCGTGAAATTTTTATCACTGCATAATCGTATTATTTTATTGCGTCTGAACTAGAATTATTGCGATCGCTGCATATTTTGTTATTTGTTCGGGGGTAAATGAATGCAAAAAATCGAAGGAAATTTTAAGTATATTTCGAGCAGTTTTAAAAAAATGGAAAAAATATTTTAATGTCGAATGTTTTATGTTCGATTGTATTTTGAATTATTTATTTTAGATATAAAACGGGAATTATACATTTAAGTGTAAAATTAATTTCATAGTTCTGCGCGCGAGCCAGTATGCGATAAAAATGCTTAAAAAACGAGGTATATTATCTAAAGCATTTAAAAAAAATTATTTAAAATTATTTGGAGTGTTGAAAATTTGTTTATTAAAATAAATATATCAATTAATCATATACATAAAATTTGTAAAAAATGGGAGTGAATTGAAATAGTTACAAAGAGTGAAAAAGTATGAAAATATGCGTCATTTCCTCGACTTAAGGGTCGTGAGTCCCCTTAACAAAATCTGTTTAAAGCGTAGTGATAACAATACTTTACCTATTCTGCTACTGACGTAAGTTTCAATATTCTGTGGGTCGATCATTCTCTTGGCTATCGGCGTTATATTTCGTCCAGTCAGCACGGCAGGCAAAATGGCGGCGCAGTGGTCTTGCAAATTTTGTCCCACGGGCAGATCTGCCACAAAGGGTATCTGGAATGAAAGTAAAATACATTCATTTCCGATTTCAATACCCCTTTAATCAAGTACTTGTCGATATTTCGAGGAAGGATAACCTGCTAATTTATTTGGAGAATGATGACGGTGATAAGATCATCTCGAGCCTAGATCAGACAACCATCGAACTGAGTTTATCCAAAACTATTACTGCAATCCTGATCTCAATCATCTTCCATATTCATTATTCAACCAGTACGGTACAGCTTTGTCAGCCCTGCCAAGTTTGGCGATTTTGTGTATGGCTTGGCAACCACGCGATTTTGGCGAGATTTTGCTTTTTGCTGATTTAGTCGTGTGCGGTTGTGGCAGTCATTAGATTGAGAATTTATTTTTAATAATAAATAAAGAAATTTATAATTTTGATTGTTTTCTTAATTTATTAACATTAGCGCAGAGTTGAGAATTTTCTTTTCTCGATTGCATGTTAAATGCGTGCTCAGTTTGCATATAAAATGCATGAGCAGTTTGCCTATTAAACGCAAATTGAATATTTATTTTGCATATTTATTATTTATTGGAACGAAGTTCTTTTACGCGGCTTGTGAACTGGCAGAAATCGTCACGTAACGAAATCGCGTTATGTCCCCTCCATAAGAGCTTTTCCTCAAGGATTCCGTGGCTGAATGGTTATCGCATCGAACGCGAGCTATCGCTGAGCGGGAGGTCCCCGGTTCAAATCTCCGCACAAGCGCTATGGGCAATTTCTAATTTAATTTCTTTGTTGTGTTAATTCTTTTTATTTTATGTTTTGTGGGAAAATATTGACATTTTCATCTTTAGATTACGATAACTCGCCAAAATATGATCATAGAATTTTGATCTTTTTACAGTCTGAGACTACAGACATTTCTCTTTCAAACTAGACCTCATTTGTTTAAAAATATTTTAAAACGGACTAATATTTTCATCAAAAAACGAAACACAGTTGTTCAGCATTGCTGCACCTATCTGTCAAATCAATTTTACATGTGCTGCCATCTTTTGTCAAATAGCTAAAAAAAGCCATGTAAATTGCTAAAGAATTTACCAATTTAAATATTAATCATTTTATACATTTATAGCTTTTAAGAACTAATAGAACTTTTATTATTTATTATCTTCATTGTAAAAAATGAGCGATGCATGCTGGGAAATGTTGAATGCGGTTTGATTTTTATTTGTTCTATACTTAGAGGGGAATTTTCTCTTAAAAACGCTTGTTGCTATTTATTCTATGTTATCTATTCATTCCTTTTTTGAGAAATTCCAAATATTTATTTAAAAATCGGAACATCCAGGTTAACTGCTAAAATCATATTATTGCATTTTATTCTAAAACGTATTTATAGCAAACTAGCTGTACCCGTCCCGGCGTTGCTCGGGTAATGTAATTGCCGATTTTTTAGTAGCCTTAACCCTTTGTTAATGGGCGTCGCTGTCATCCTTTTCCTCACCACGATACATTATTTTACCCATATAAATTTAATCCTTTCTGGCACATTTTGGCAAAATTTTTGACATAGGATTACTTAAAACGTACAAATTCCTGTTCAATAAAATAAAATTATTAAACAAATCAAAACTACTAAACAAATGAAGTCATTGTTTAAATTCTTCACACATTTTTTCAAACAACAAAGCGCAAGTTATATGAGAATAAGTAACTGTTGCCAAAAAAAATAAGGCATTAGGAAATTGGATTTTTTAATCGAATATCACTGCAATAGTAATCGATTTCCTTGAAAGCGAATATGTCACATCCTCCACATGCTGAAATTCTTTGAAATCTTCATAGATTTTTTCCACAAACACACCACAAATTATATGATATTAACTAAGTGTTGGCCAAAAAAATTACGGCATTACTAAATGCGATTTTTTAATCGATTATCACTGCAATAGTAATCAATTTCCTTTAACCACCCAATCCCTCATAGAAAACAAACGCCCCAACACATCACGTGCTTGACGTCGAAAAATACACGCCCATTTTTCCCCTCTTTACCTTCGTTCGGAAATGAAGAACGAAATCTCCAAAAAGAGATTTCTCGCAAGAGTTTCCGAATCATAAAATAAATTATTAAAAAATAACTACAATTTGTAAATTAATTTTGGTTCTGGCTTTCGAAACTGTGATGTCTAGGGTCTCTGAGATAAAAATTTCGTAAAAATCTAATGACATTTACGTATCGATTCGACAATTTAGAAAAAAGGGTCGCGGCCAAAATCGCGTTTTTTTCCGAAAAACGGGTGCGTACAGGCGATCGAAAAAAACATCACAATTAATCGATAAATTAAGACAGACAATTTTAATTGTGATTTCCGTATAGTGTCATCTTTCCCATATAGGCTCGTCCGAAAAAAATATTTTTGGACGGATACGTTAGGATTTACGGAGCTTTTACTCGTCCGGGAGCTCCAACTCGCGACTAAATATTTAATTACGGAAAATCTAATTAAAAAATCGAAAAAAAGGGCTTCGAGGTGCATAATGAGACCTCGGGGGGGGGGGGGCATCTTCGTGTCGAATCTCCAGACTGTCCGACCTACCGTCTTTGCGCCGTGCCGCGAGCAGACAAAAACTTGGTCACACACACACAGACTTTGCCTTTTATATATAAAGATAAGAAATGGATTTCCTAATATTCAACCACAAAATTTTTGGTAAATAAATTCTGCTTATTATAGAAAAGTAAATTCCCATGGCATCGCAGTTATATTATTATAAATTTCATTAACAAAATAAATCTGTTTTAACTAATTGTAAAGTTTTGTGTATTGTTCTTTTCTCTATTCTTTATGTCAGTTATCTATTTTTCTCTATTCTTAAATATTGTTCTTTTTGGAACGAAGTTCTTTTACGCGGCTTACAGTAGAGTGAACTGGCAGGAATCGTTACGTAACGAAAAAGCGTTATGCCCCCTTCATAAGAGCTTTTCCTCAAGGACTCTTAAGTGGCTGAATGGTTATCGCATCGGACTATCGCACTACGGAGCGAGAGGTCCCTGGTTCAAATCCCCGCACAAGCGATGGCCGTTCCTATTCCCACTCATTCTGGGAATAGCGCACTATATATATATAGTATAATATATATTATGTATATATATATATGTATGTATATATATACATAATATATATTAATAGAGAGTGCGTCGAGTAAAGTGAACTTAAAAGTAGATAAAAGAAAAACCTTGATTTTGAAGAATCATTTTAAGGTTTCGCAATTCAGGGGAAGTAAAAACTAGAAAAAAAATAATAAAAAGAAAGGGCAATGTTAAATCAAAACAAAGGCCGTATTATCTTTATCTTTACCAATATAAAGAGAGAGAGCGGATTTTGTATGTGGAGGGAAATCTCCGGAACCACTGCACCTATTTGAAAAATTATTTCACTATTTGAAAGGTACATTATTCCAGATGGACTATATATTATGTATATCAGTAGAAAGAAAGTTAGGGGCCTAATTGTTGAGCTGATGCTTCACCTTTACATAAACCCTAGTCAAGAAACCATAGCAACACATCGAACGATATTTTCATTTATTATCAGTAAAACATTTAACATTTAAATTTTCTTCGTCGACCATAGTCAAGTAACCATAGCAACACATCGAACTACATTTTCATTTATTATCAGTAAAACATTTAATATTTTAAAGATTCAAGTGGAGGAGGTATCGATAAATACAAAAAAGATTTTTGAAATTGGCAACGTGTAAGGGTTTATTGAAGAAAATGACATTTGGAACCACGCTTTTTATTGGATATTTAAGGTAAAAAATGATTTGCAATTTATTAGCTATCAACTGGAAATTTATTGGTATAATATTACAGAACTTTATTTAACTTATAAGCTTTATGTTTTTGAATTTATGACAATTTTATGCACAATTTGCGTAATTGGAACTTGCATCCATTGACCGTTGTATTTAATTTGAACGTACTCCGTGGCGAAGTACGGGTTTTCAGCTAGTTTTAATATAAAGGGTTACGCAACGGTTTGAACGAAAGTGTTAGGTTTCAAGTAAATATTCCACGATTTCCCCGAACTCGCTCTGTCTTGCCAAAAATGTGTCTCGATTTACCTGGAGCCTCTGCAACTCGCTCATGGGTCCGATCCCCGACAGCATGAGTATCTGCGGCGTGTTGACAGCGCCGGCGGACAAAATCACTTCCCTCCGCGCTCGAACGCGTCGTCTCGAACCCAGGAAGTCGAACTCCACTCCGACGGCTTTTCTCTTCTCGATTAGAACCTTCAAAATGAATTACAAGAGGTAACCCTCCTATGACACGGTAGAAACAAATTGGCGAAATGCAATATTTGCCTTCTGGCAATACCGCGAATTTATCTGGACATTTGAAGGCAAAACATGGCGGTATTTACAAAGAGAATTTTGAGTCATCAATGTAGCCCAAAGCAACCAAATTTTTTGTCATTTGTGCCTGCCCAATCAGAGAGTAAAATTAAATCACCCCTCCCCCCACGACTAACGGAAGTAACATTAATGTTAGAGATTACTAAACCAGTTTTAAAAAATGGATGTTCTAAAACATCGATGGTTTTTAGGCGATGTTTTATTAGCATCGATGTTTTAATATTGAATATCGATGCTTCAAAACATCGATGTTTTGTCGTCGATGTCGCATCACTAATTGAAACAGCCTCCTGAAATCTTCATTACGTCAAACTACCGTAGAAAACTTTTTCTTGCACCCTTCCTGTAGTTGAAATGTTAAAACTGTTAAGCGGGTATGTTGTAACAAATATTGGATTCATTTTTTCTCTTATTATAATCACGTGTATCTACTTATAGGTCTAGAAATTAAGCTGTATTTTTAAAATTATAAAAAATAATAAAAGGTAATTAAAGTAAATTAAAGAGTAATTTATGGTAAATTATCTAATATATGTATATATAGGTGTGTGTGTGTGTGTGCCTCTCCAAAAACCTAACTTTCGGCTATAAGAATCAAAAAACCGCTTATAAGAATCAAAAACTGTAATAACAAACGTGATTCTTCTAAGCGGAAGTTATATTATTCTGCCCCAGATTGAAGATTTACCTTTGTGACCATTGCTCTGGCAAGAATGTCGAGGTTCGTTCGATTCTCGGCCGGAACCAGGTAGGCCTTTGCCGTGCTGCACCGCTGACCTCTACGGATGGTGGCCTGGTGATCGTGGAAACCTGAAAATTGTAGAACAGAACCGTGCTCTTTATTTTATGACATTCGATTCGCCCCATTCGCTGCTTTCATTATGGGGAAGATGTCGTTCCTTTCAGAATGCTAAATATTTATTGACATTCCTATCTTATATAGAGTAGAAAAAGTGTAGGACGGACCAAGTCGGGAACATCTTAACATTGCGACGCCATTTTCTCGAAAACTAATACCACAAAAGTGACATATTTTGAAAGCCCTGTAAAACATACGAAAATTTCGAGCGAACACCCTAGCTCGAAACCGTTTAGATTTTGAAATATCTTCAAATTAAAATATCCATCGAAAAGAATCGTTTATTCGATTGAGTCATTCGCTCGAATTTCGAATTCATTCTACTCCATGGTTTTTCATATTCCCTTTCAATAACTACAATTTTAATGTTTAATTTTAACGTCAATTAAATTGTGTTTCACGTTTTATTTTATTGCTGTTTACTGCCGTTTGAGTATCGTTTTCGGCAATGGCTGCCGTGTGGCGAGTCGTTCACTTTTGAAACATTTCTGTTTAAGTTTTTTGATTGAGTTTAGTTTTGTTTTGTTGTTTACTGCTGTTTAAGTATCTACAGTTTTCAGCAATGCCCGATGAAATTGATGAATCACCTCTCGAAACGCTGATCAACATTCCGTCATTTTTGACGGGGGTTATATACTATAGTTGTTAAAGAATCCCCTTTTCACGAAGTAATGAAAGTGACTATGATCTAGTAACAATAAGAGTTGTTTCCATTCAATGCGTTGATGTTTCTTTTATAATGCAGTTGACTTTCTTTGAAAAAACCAAATAAACAGCATACTCTTGTGTCCCCCAATATGTAATGACCATGTGCTGAACTACGTGGTCATTTTCAAATCGAGTACTTGAATTGAGAACCAAATCAGTTCACGGGAAATATTTAAAGTTACGATTTGAAGAAATTCTTTTTGGAACCAAGTTCTTTTACGCGGCTTACAGTAGAGTGAACTGGCAGGAATCGTCACGTAACGAAAAAGCGTTATGCCCCCTTCATAAGAGCTTTCTTTCAATGGACTTTGTGGCTGAATGGTTATCGCATCGGACTACGGAGTATCGGACTATTGCACTACGGAGCGAGAGGTCCCTGGTTCAAATCCCCGCAGAAGCGATGGCCGTTCCTATTCCCACTCATTCTGGGAATAGCGCAGTTTATATATATATATATATATATTATAATATATATTTTATATATATATATAAGCGGTACAAAAACCTGCGAAAACACTAAAATCGCAAAACAGAAACGAAAAACAGAAGTGTACAGCAACACACCCTCTATCACAATACGGATACATTTAGTTAAAATAAATAAGAAGAATTATACTAATGGAGCGATGCACACAAATGGCCAGAGGGGTCTTCCCTGGTTGAACACGTTTTCTTGCCAAGGCGAACACTCCCAGTGGACCGGTAAAAATATGACCTCAATGAAGACATAACACGGGCAAAATATTTGGCATTATTGCAAATCGTGCTAAAGGAGATTTATGTGAGTGATGGACTAAATTTATACAAAAAAAAAAAGAGAGGTATACCAATGGGGGGAGCTTGCTCTTGCTGACATTTTTTTGCATGCATAGGAGAGCGGATTAGACCTTAACAACGATATGATATACCTCCGATACGTAGACCACGTCCTAATATTATTCCGGAATGGCGGATCTGTTATTAAGTTCGACTTTTACCCGGCATACTTAGAAACATACGGATGAGACAGAAATCTAAGGCGTGGAAACAATGACATGATACGACAAACGCACAATATATGACATCGAAATTAACAAACTGGCGGTCTGCAATACATAAATCGATATTTCGAAATGTCATTCTCAACCACATAACACGATGCGAAAATTTGTACACTGATAACGAGATAAAAAAAAATAATATATTCGAGTATATAAAGTGATCGTTAAATTATCACTATCCGTACTTTTTCGTAATGAAAAACGTTTTTAAATATTACTAGGGATGAGTTCCTTAAAAACAACTGCGTGAGTGACTGTGTACGGATTTATGGACGTAACAGATTTGGTGTACATGAAGAGTGGATCGGTTGTTCTTCATGTATTGTTATTTGGTCTTGTACTTTTAAATATTTTTTAGTTTTATTTAGGCAAAAAAAATTTACTCTTTTATTCAGCTCTTTTTGTACAGATGATGAAAATGAGCGGGCATTATATATATATATATATTTATCGCTGTGATTATTATTATTATTATATTATTTATATTTATTGTGCTTTTTATGTGATAAATATATATATATATATATATATATATATATATATATAAATATATATATATATATTTATCACATTTATAGATATATATATATATATTTATCGAGTCTTCGGTCTCGCGATGCTCTGGTCCACTGGGAGTGTTCGCCTTGGCAAGAAAACGTGTTCAACCAGGGAAGAGAGGTCACAACCCCCTCTGGCCATTTGTGTGCATCGCTCCATTAGTATAATTCTTCTTATTTATTTTAACTAAATGTATCCGTATATATATATATATATATATGTATGTATGTATGTATATGTATGTATATGTATGTATATGTATATGCATGTATATATATATGTATGTATGTATGTATATGTATGTATATGTATATGCATGTATGTATGTATATGTATGTATATGTATATGCATGTATATATATATATATATATATATATATATATATATATATATATATATATATATATATATATATATATATATATATATATATATATATATATATATGTATGTATGTATATGCATGTATATATATATATATATATATATATATATATGTATGTATGTATGTATTTATGTATATGTATGTATATGTATATGTATGTATTTATGTATGTATATATATATATATATATATATATATATATATATATATATATATATATATATATATATATATATATATATATATATGAACCCCTTAATGGCCGTTTTTACGAAGGGCGTAAGAAATTTCCCTTTTTAAAAAGGGAATCTGCCCCGTAAGCTAAAGGTCAATATTAACTCCAATGATCAGTACGCATGTAAATTTAAGAAAAGTAAAATAACAAAACACGCGGGTCATTTGTACCTCGATTCTGTTTAACCCACCATGTTGGAATGGACCATTGGAATCCACGAATGCGTATCCTCGTCCGCGAGCGGCTTCCATCGTGGCCATCTTGACGTCGGGCTGGTATCGAGGCTTTGAAACTGTGACGGGACCTCCGGTGGCATGATAGCCTGGAAAAGAAAGAGTAACTTCTTAGTTTCCCTTCCTGGCGAATCATTGTCTAACGACAGTACCATTACAAATGACACTGACATTTTAGATTCTGTCAATAGGAAGCTGGTTGCCACACTTCGAATTATTCGACAACTTTTCAGTTCTCCGTATGTACACCTTAAGGTGACTGCATCCGTTGAAAGTGTCATTTTTTGACTATTTTGGTCAATTTCGTTTTTTTTGCAAGAATCGTGTCATTCAATCCTTTCTCTTTTCAAAACCGTTTTGATTTTTAATTCTACATCAATTAGAAGCAGAGTTAAAGCTATTTAAAAAAACATCTTCTGCTACAAAATTGAAGCGACAAACAACTTTAAATGCGTTATTCTCAGAATTATGCTGTTTAGCACAAATCTCTACGGTTATCACGATATCTCGCATAATAATGCATATAATTTGATAAAATTTTCAGGAAATGTTTTAGATGCTATTGTTAATGACATGACGCGCAATAATTTGTGTATAATAATTAGTTTTTTTATTTGGGGCTGTTTTTATAAGGAAAGAAAAGACGAATCGGGGAAAATTTTCATATTGGAGCATAAAATTGCGTCTATTATTTTTGAATTTTAAAATTTTCTCTTAGATTGTGGGTCATTTTGAAGATAACTGTCCTGTGTATCATGTGTGAGAAGGAACTTAAAATAGTAGCATTAGGATTTTGTGCAGAGTGATAGGCGTTTTAGCTAAATTTCATTAAAAATGACTTCAAATTGACCAATTTATAAAAAAGTTGCTATTTAAAGGTAAGACTTGTTCCTTTTTTCAATTTTTAAGTGCTATTTTACCATAAAAGACCAAAAATTCCTTTAAAAAATTATTTTAAAAAAAAATTGATTCCGAACGTAGACAGTCACCTTAATGCACTTGTCTAACAAATTAACACGCGGACTCGTATCATCCTGATAATTCGAGAAATTGCCCGAGACTGATGATGAAAAGTGTATCGAGTAAGGAAAAGGAGACTACAGATTCACTTCTTCAGTAAGGCGTGTGTAAGGTATCACCTCTTACAATTTTGAAGATCATCCCTTGCCTCTTTGTAAAAGGGAGAATACCAACACTAGTCGTTATTATTTAGACGAAGAATTGCACTTTTTTCCCTTTAAAAAACACGACTTTATTTACAAAACAACACATTTTTGCAATTAAATACAAACAAAAAAGAACATGCATATATTTGCTACAATCTTTGTTGCGCGCACATCACCTACCATTTTCATCCACCTCGCTTCCGCCTCATTCCATCCGTCGCTCGTCGCGCCACCTGCCGGTTTACGGAAGTGCGTCATATGACGTCACAGCGTGGATCGTCAAAAATTAAAACTGAAGGGTTATCGGAATGCGGTCATCTAACTCGGTGCTCCCCGACCTTTTTATCGCCGCGGAGCGTTGATTGTTTATATTTCAGATTGTTTTGATTTAATAACTTTAATTTCATTGTATTGAAACATGCCTTCAAAATAAAATACAGTTACACCAAAAAATGAATATAAGGTGATTTAACATTTTAACTCACTAGATCGCTGAATCGATGAGAAATGCACCACAGTAAATAAAATGGAACTAATTCAATGTTCCACTGTTCTAACCGAGCATCCCCACCGAAGCCTTTAAACTCTGTATCTCAATCAACGATTGCTACTACGTACATTCAAACTTTATTGGAACCTAGAGTTGCAAACGTCATAATGTGTTTTGACTTTTTGGAACGAAGTTCTTTTACGCGGCTTACAGTAGAGTGAACTGGCAGGAATCGTCACGTAACGAAAAAGCATTATGCCCCCTTCATATGAGCTTTTTCTCGAGGACTCTTAAGTGGCTGAATGGTTATCGCATCGGACTATCGCACTACGGAGCGTGAGGTCCCTGGTTCAAATCCCCGCACAAGCGATGGCCGTTCCTATTCCCACTCATTCTGGGAATAGCGCAGTGTATATATATATATATATATATATATTCATTCTCGGGCCCGTATTCTTGGGATACATATCCCAGCCCGTAAGAAAAAAGTTAAAACCTAATAATATGTTTTTGTGGTCAAAAGTCAGTTTTAATATTGAGCATATGAGGAAGTTTAACAAATATAGGAGATTCGTATTTCAAGCAAGTAGTATAGACCCACTGACCGTTGGCGAGGTACTCCAAGTCCACGTTGTCTTCCAGCTTCAAGAAGTAGCGGAACACTTCGCTGTAGTTCCAGCCCTTGGCTCCCATGGCCTCCCACTCGTCGTAGTTCCGCCTGTTTCCGCGGAGGCTCATCATGGCGTTGATGGCACTCGAACCGCCGACTGTTTTCCCCGACGGCCAAATGATTTGCTGCCATCGGGAAACGAAACGCACTCAATTACCGAATCGCAGATGAGAAAAAACAATATTCTCTATTTTGTTTCCTAATGTTACGTAGGGCCACCCAAGCAAAAGCCCACCCCTTTACGAATGCTGCCCGGTTCCAAGAAACCATCGCGGGTCGCTCCTGCGCACCCCCCCCCCGGCCAGCTGGCTGTAAAAACAAAAGGAGAAAGCTGTGTGTGGGAAGCAACCAGAGCGGGTAGCAGTGTTGTTGAGCCCCGGATCTTTCCGTCGACAAACGGTGCCGAAAGGACGCTGTGCGGACCGCAGGCCTCTCGTCTCCCGATTTTACGAGTGGAGAGATACATCTCTGTTGATAAACTTGTAAAAGATATTTTGGTTCCTATAGAACGTCTGATATGCAGACGAGCCTAGACTCTCTGCCTTGTACAAACTGTAAATTTTTATTTGTTTAATACAAGCTCTGTGTAATATAATTGTCACCGAGGACGTTACACTAACCCCGGGATGTTTACGAAATATCTGTCCTCCACAAACTCTATTATCTGTCGCTCTCAATTAATAGGTCGCACGCTAAACTGTAATCCAAAGTAAAAAGTCTTTAAACGGAAATATTTATCCGTCGTCAACCTTATCGGACGCATAATTTGAATTGTCTAAGGTTGTGGGGGCAGATACATTGAATGGCCATCTCCGAAAACCCGATGCACATCTATTGCTTCCTCCGAGACACGCCACTTAAGACGTCTTTAAGTTACGTGAGAGGCCGCGTAACGTTACGTAACCTCTTACGGTTCCTACTTAAGTTACGTAAGTGGGAACCGTAACTTACGTCCCACTTAAGTTTACGTAACCTCTTAAGTTAGGTACGAGGCCGTTGAGACTCAAGACCCATTCTCTGAAGATGAACCATGAGATTAAAAGGGCGGAGGTTTGAGCTTACCCTGTTGACCTGCGAGGAAGCCGTGTACTTTTGCGGGGCAGTGCGATACTTCCAGTCGATGTCGGTGAAGAGAAAGGCTCGTCCCGCGACCGGAACTTCCGTCAGAAGGGGCGTCGGCTTGCCGGCCTCCAAAAGCAGTACGCTGACGCAAGGCACCTCGGACAGGCGACTGGCTATCACGGATCCTGCCGATCCTCCACCAACTGCAAAACAGCGAGATTAAAACTTGATTCGGGAAGATCTGACCACGAATTGACGCGTTTCGGTTTCAAAAATGAGTCACGATTAAAGAATGAAAAGATGTCATTTAACCAAAAACTTTCCCGAAAAAAATTGTGCCCCCCGTCAGGAATGAACTTTCTTACACTATTTTTTCAACTCTAAAAGTGATTTAATATGTAGATTTCTATTGATTATGTATATATTCTATTGATTTTATATATATATATATATATATATATATATATATATATATATATAAATATATATATACATATATATATATATATACACAGCGCTATTCCCAGAATGAGAGGGAATAGAAACGGTCAGCGATTGTGCGGGGATTTGAACCAGGGACCTCTCGCTCCGTAGTGCGATAGTCCGATGCGATAACCATTCAGCCACAGAGTCCATTGAAAGAAAGCTCTTATGAAGGGGGCATAACGCTTTTTCGTTACGTGACGATTCCTGCCAGTTCACTCTACTGTAAGCCGCGTAAAAGAACTTGGTTGCAAAAAGTCAACGATGAATGGGTTGAAAGGAAGAGAGTTTGCGTAAATGAAATACCTTAGTAACGAGCTCTCTGGGTGTGCGAATAGGGGAAAGTTTTTTCTGATAGAATTTTGTATAAAAAACATCTCTGTGGACGGGTATTTTTATTTGCGATACGTTACAGCACCTGCTCTAAAAGGCCACGATCTGACGGTATCACGTTCAATAATAGTTTAAGATTTAGTTTATAATCAAAGACTGGAGGTTTAAAGTCTCGAGTCATTTAGCTCAAGTAACTAGAACAGAAAATTTGAAAACGCTTTAAACTGACCGAAAATGTTGCATCGCCCGAGTTCGACACAATTAAAGCTCCTTATAATTCTGTCATCGCAACACCTGGACCAGTTGCCAATCCAGTCAAATGTTTGTCCTGAGGTAAGACACAATTATTTTCTAATAATACACTGGTGAAATAAATTAAGAGAATTTGCGTATTTTATCGAATTTCATGAAAAGAACTGAACTGAATGTAAAACCACTGCTTCTAGACAAAAATATAAATCTTGTACGTCAAATACGTAAGCGTGTGTAGACGGAGCCAGTAGAGAAACCATAGACCTGTAATATATTTCAGCTCGATGAGAGAGACAGCGTGCGTAAGTTAAGAAGCATTTCGTTCGCTAGCACACCTCGGTGAATTTCTTGGTGTTATTTTGCAGCAATCGGTTAATTTCAAAATGTAACCGTAAAAATGAGTAACCACCAACGTTTAGATGATGGAATGAGGTGGCGAATTGTGGGGAGGCTAGAAGCAGGCCAATCTCAAGTCCAAATTTGTAGAGAGTTCAATTTAACGCCCAGCGTCGTGTGTAACTTATGGAAACAGTTCCAGGATACCGGATCCATCGAGAGAAAGCCTGGGCAAGGTCGTCCAAGAGCCACGACGGCCAGAGAAGATCGCCATTTGTCGATTATAGCGAGGCGTAACAGGAGTGCTTCAGCTTCTCAGCTCTCTCGTGACTTGTATGCAGCCACAGGAACTCGTGTATGAAGGGTGACTGTTTCCAAAAGACTTCAAGATAGAGGGCTGTTTCCAAGAAGACCTGCTGTTTGCATCCCGCTCTCTTCTACGAACAGGAGAATCCGTTTATCATGGTGCAGAGATCATAGAGATTGGAGTATGGATCAATGGGCGACCGTTCTCTTCACTGATGAGTCCCGGTTCAGCCTAAACGCCGATTCTCGCCGTACGTTCATATGGAGAGAACCAGGGACCCGTTACCTACCCTCCAATGTCCGCGAAATCGACCATTATGGTGGAGGAGGTTTAATGGTCTGGGCAGGCATCATGTTGGATGGCCGCACACCTCTCCATGTCTTTGAAAGAGGCACTGTGACTGGTGTGAGGTATAGGGATGAAGTCTTGGAGCCCCATGTTCGCCTTTTCAGGGGTGCAGTTGGCTCCGAGTTCCTTTTAATGGACGATAACGCGAGGCCACATAGAGCTCTTCTGGTCGACGAATTTCTAGAGAGTTGGGATATTCGCCGGATGGATTGGCCAGCCAGATATCCAGACCTTAACCCTATAGAGCATGTCTGGGACGCTCTGGGGAGGGCAATTGCAACTTGCAACCCCCCTCCGAGGACCATCCAGGGAAATGAAAACAGCGTTGCTGAACGAGTGGGACCAATTGCCACAGGAATTGATAAACTGCCTTATTTCAAGTATGAAATCACGCTGCGACACCTGTATATCTGTAAGAGGGGATCATACCCCCTATTAACCCATCTATTAACCCATTTTTTGTTTATTCTGCAACCGCTGTTTCATACCTTCCGACTCCAACGAGTGTTACGCACGATCATGCTTGTGTATTCCAATTATTGAATGGTTATTTGTTTTGTATTGTATCAATGTACGTACATATCAAATTTCATTAAAATCGGTACAGTAGTTCTAGAGATAATCGACCAAGTTTGCAAATTCTCTTAATTTCTTACACCAGTGTAACTGTATTCTTTTGGAATACATAAAAGACCCTCAACTTTAAAGAGTCAGAGAAATGGAAAAATGAACTCCCTGTACATTCTTCAGATTGCATACATGGGCATAGCCTTTGTCGTTGGTGACTGGTTTCTAAGCAGGATGAAGTCATTAAAAATATTCTATATAATGCGACGATTCTTATTGCAAGAGAGTTCCGTTCCTCATACGGATTTGTACGCTCCAGGCAACTGCCAAAGATCCCTAAACCTGACACTCTTTGGGGTGGACTGTCTACCTTTTATTGTCCATGCGTATTTACTGGCTGCACGTGCTGCAGATGCTTCAGAGATGCATGCACTATTTATTGCATTTCCGATGTTACACTTGACTTTTTTGGAGTGGCACACGAACGAAGAAAGCAAAGTCGGACTTCGTCAACAGCACTAGCAAAATCGCTCTAACAAATTTTAAACTCTATGCCTCATTCCTACAGTATTTTGAGAAACTAGGGAGCTATTTTTCGGGTCCCGCGGCAACTAGTGAAACTCCTGGCCGAAGAGTCACGAACAAATGTTCTACGAAGCACGAGATAGAAACTTCATGGGGATAGTTGTGGGAAACTTCAGTGGAAGTACGTTTTTGACATCGAATCACCTCGAAGTGAATTCATTTTGGACATTACATGTAATGTGAGCCGATACACTATCTGGCCAAACCTGGCCGATTTCCATCAGAGCCGATACACTATCTGGACATCCAGTGGTACTGAGGCATATATTAATATGATGTTGGTCCTCCTTTTGCATCGATGACAGCCTGCACACGTCTGGGGAGGCTTTGATAAGTGTCCATAGGAATTGACTTCCGTCACAGCTGACGTCAGGAGGGTCGATTTGGCTGACTACGTAATCTGCGTTCTAATTCGTCCCAAAGGTGTTCAATTGGATTTAGATCGGGGCTCCGAGAAGGCCAGTCCATTTTTTGAACACCCGTTTCGTCAAACCATGCCTGCGCAAGTCTCGATGGGAGAATGGAGAAGAACGGGCCTTCCCCGAAATATTGCCATAGAGTTGGGAGAGCAGCATGGTCCAGATACATCTCGGAGTTGATGTTTCTAACCACAGGAACTAAGGAACCCGGGCCAAACCACGAAAAACACCCCCACACCATGATGCTGCCACCACCAAACTTGACAGTCGGCACGATGCAGTCGCGTAAGAAGCATCCTCCAAGCGTCCATCGGACTGCCAGATTGTAAAGCGAGATTGGTCACTCCAAACAACATTTTCCCACATGTCCACAGTCCGATGACGGTGAGCTTTGCCCCAATGCAATCGACGCTTCGCATTCTGGGCAGAGATGTTCGGCTGAACGACCATGGCATCCCAGGTCTCCACGAACAGTCCTGCTGCTAGCACTAACGCCCGATGAACTTTGGAACTCCCGAGTGATTTGAATGAACGAGGACTTGCGATTTTGTTTCACTACCCTTTTCGGCCTGCCACTTCGTCTTCCTGCCACTCACAGTGGATTTTGGCTTCTGTCCGACATTTCCCACAAAGATGGCATCCCGCTATGATGCCACGATCAAAGTCACTAAGCTCCTTCGACTTACTCATTGTCTCACAAACGCATAAATCACTACAAACACTTTTATAGCTTTCGGTTACGCATCAAATTACGTCTCCTGCCAGATCCACTTCTTTAGGGGGGTGTCCGGATACTTTTGGCCAGATAGTGTATCACGCGGGTTATTCCGATTGAAAAAACAAACAAACATAGGGGTCTTTTTGTGGTAGTTCGCTAGAATGCTAGTCCGTCATTTTTCAACGATTCGCATAACCTGCTATTGTTTTTAATGGAATGCTATTTTAAGGACGGAACGGAATGGTTCAACGTTATGAAAAATCTATATGTAGTACATAAAAATGGATGTGTGTATGTTCCAGAATCACTCTGGATCGCCTGGAGCAATATCAACCAAATTTGGTACACGTATGAATTACAATCTGGAAAGAGACACAGAGGAGTTAAGAAACCCCAAGCACTCTTAAGGAAGAGGGGACATGTAAAAATAATCAAAAATGACTGATATTAGTGTCGAATCCATAGTTTTCGGAGTCGCCGAGAGGAATAGTGACACTCCCGATGCCGTTTGAGTGCAAGTTTCGCCTTCTGTGGGTATTGGGGGGGAGGGATGAAGTGGTGAAAAATAATATGTCCAAAATGACCGCGAGTAGTGTCGAATCCATAGTCTCTAAGATGAATAGGAGAAACTAAAAATGTTGTTACAATCAAGTTTTGAGTTAAATTAATATAGTCGAACCTCCATTTAACGCTAAATCCTATTTATCGCTAAATTTAAAACGCTAAGTCGCTAAATCTAGAAAAAAAGTTCGTTATATGGAAAATTCGTTAAATAGAGATTCACCTCTTAAAATACTTTAAACTACACAAAACAGATTTTAAATTCTTAAACGCTAAATATTATTAATAAAAAAATCAATCATACCTTTATTTTGTCTATTATTTGTGTCTATTTCTATAATTTGTCTTTATTTCTATAATTCGGTGTAATAGACACACATTTCTATAATTTGTGTCTATTTCTTTTAATTAATATCTATTTCTTTTGTATACCTTACCCATCAAACAGAAATCTGCAAGGAAAGCAAAGAATAAAACAAAACATTGTTCGGAAATACACTGTATTTTCGATTTTTAAAAAATTATATTAAAATTAACAAATTTTAATGACATTATCGCATTTATTATGACAAGAAAATTTTAAGCATACATTACCTCATGCGTCCTTAAATTTAATTTCTGATAAAATCTCTTAATTTTGTCTAAGTTATTTGTTTGAAAAAATGTTTTCTCTCGTAATACGTCTCGTATCTTGGCAATGTATTAAAAAGCCCTTCAGGCGTATTTTCTTCAAACTGTAATTCGCATCGGAACGTGTTAAAAGAAAGTTAACGTGTTAAATGTGTTAAAAGAAAGAAAGAATAAGTTTGAAATGTTCAGAAATATTTTGAGAAATATGGAGGAAAAAATAATGGATCTCAAGAAAAAGTTCGTTAAATAGAGAATGCACTTCGCTATTTAGAGGTTATTTTACGAAGAAATTCGCAAAATGTTCTTGGTTCCAAGGAAAAATTCGCAAAATAGAGGTTCGTTAAATAGAGGTCCAACCGTATTATAATTTTACTTTATAATTTGCATACGGTACATACACTTTTAAATACCTGTAAATAAAGTTGCTGAGATTTTACACTATAGGTAGAACTCATTCCTTTTCCTGTCTAAGAAAAAATTGCGATTACCAAGGTAATGAGGTAGTAATCTGTGAAATCGGTCGATAAGATGGAAAAGTGTCGTGCGATGCCTTACCTACGATGTAATCATACTCATCCTTGAAAGTGTCTTTTGTCGTGGGCGTGTGTCGCTGGCTCATGAGGGACAGGAAGAGTAAAGGGACCAGGGGTGAGGCCGAAAATGGCGTCGGGTAGTTCTCGATATTGCTCAAGTTACTCATCGCTTCCTGAAAAAATAAATGGCTGAAATGTGAGTGGTAAAAAATGTGCTACGACGTCATGCTAAACCGAACGAGTCGTTCTTTCAACACACTTGAAAGTAACACCTTTGTTGGCGAAAAAGTCGTGCGTACGGGAAGGCGGAAACTCCATTTACTCATCGAATGCCCGCAACAATGTTTTTCCGTCCGTGATATTTGACAGTTAGTTAATGGTGTCGCAAACTTTTGGTAGTTCGCAAGATTTTTCTTCTAGAGATCTTCCCAGTCATCGAAATGATTTGCATTTTATGGCTGCAGCAATTTGTGAGGGAGCCCATAATCGAATTTGCTCGAGGAGGAGCACTTACTAGTGACCCTTGTAGGCTGGAATCAGAAAATTCATGACTTGTTTCATAGAAAACAAAAATGGGATCTTTTTACTTTAAGCTCCAGAAGAGCATTATTATTTTGAAATAAACTTCCTACGTTTCCTACTTTCTGCGTTCAAAAATGCGAAGCATTTCTGTTACAACTCTCGGATCCAAACGCCGACCTATCAGCTTTCATCTCTCTTGTCAATTTGTATGCGTTGGAGAACGTGGCCCATCGAACACAGTTATCCTATTGGTCCGATGCTGGATTTTGCGTGGACTGACTCCGTAGCACACTAGGACACTCTACCTTAGCACGGATAATGGAATTCTCATGTTAACAGTTCACGGTGTACTGTTATTTCAAATTCTTCTGAAAGTCCCGCCTTCAATTGAAGATATATAGACAGGTATACAGGTAGCTCTCCTACGGCACGGTTTCGCTCTAACACGGTAAGATAAATTGCGGGAACCCTCGTATAACACTGCAACCCGTAACACGGTTTCACTCTAACACGATTAAAAAATTGCGAAAACCTTTGTACGACATTGTACTTCTATAACACTAGATAACATGATTTTTGTTTAACACATTTAAAAAACTAAATTACCTTAAAATAATGACGGGAAGGAATAATGAACTATAGTGGCTTTACATGAAAATGGATAAAAAAATTATAATTGATTCATTTCTAACTCTATAAAATTACAACAAGGCCTAAGCTTAGCCGAAAATCTTGAATATTTTTTCCCGAATGCAGACCCTTCCACCGAAAGAAGTCGAAAATTGTAAAAGGAGCTGCAAAATTGTCTATCTCCGTACCGTGAATGTACCTTGTAAGAACCAGCAAACAAACCAAAATGACAGATTTTTTAAAGAGGATAGATGGGGCAAAAAATCTAAATGAAGGGAAAGGTTCTGAAAGCGAAGGTGATATCGTTCAACCGAAAAAACGCTCTCGTTTGATTGTACCGAGCAGCGATGAGGAAGAAATTTATTAAATGAAGGTCGCATTAAATGATAATATTTTTTCGTTTTGTGTTATACATACATTTATATTTTAATAAACATTATGTTGTTTATATGGAATTTAAAAAGAAATTTGTTTTTAATAAGTGTTCGGAACGTAACCCCCCTTTTTGAATTGTCTCTGGGTCTCCTATAACACGGCATCACACAACACGGCATTTTCTAGGAACCTATCTACCGTGTTATAGGAGGGTTACTTATATTTCTAAACTGTTTTAATCCTCCCCCAGAGAGCGATTTTCAAAATCGTGGTGAAAGGAGATAAAATGAAGTGAAAGAAATATTTTGACTTCTTCACCTAGAAAGTGCTATTGAATAACATTAGTTTTGGTACAGTTCGGAGATATACCTGTCTATACATATCTCCAACTGGAGGAGGAAACAAAAAAGATTCTCTTATACTGTGGTTCGGAAGCATTTTAAAGGGACAGTGGACTGTGTAACGAGAATGCCATTATGAAACATTTTCTAGATGCAATGTATATATAGAATGATACGCATTTCTTACAGGTTTCGACTCTCAAATGCACAGCGAGATTTATTCGACGGGGAAATAACGTCCAAGCTCTCAAAAATTCAACGATAAAAGTTCGACGCGACGCGATCACTGAATAAACGATCGTGCTCGCGAATGCAGGGCTGAAAAAGAAAAAGTATTGAAAGCGATTGTTCCTAATACTTTTCACAAACTTAGTTTAAACGCTACCAAATTATACTATTCTATGTATTTAACTATTTTGGGGGAGGCAATATCTACGGGATTTTTTGTTTTCGAGAACATCCAAGAAGTGCACAACAATATTCACAACACGCTTACCTGAGCCATAGCTCCTCAAAGATTTCGGAGCTCACCCAAACAGAGCCTTGCTGGACGACCAGTTCATCAGACTGCCGAAAGAATAGTCGACGTCCACACTGCTTAACGGGTATTTGCGCGCACAGGAATGTTTCGAGACTGAATTCCGCGAATGCAACCGGCCACGCGTCGAAATTGCGACGAAATGGCTCGGCGTTTACAATTTCGCTTTCGTGCCATTTTCAGTCCCGAAGCTGTCGAAATCTATTCCTTTCCATCTGTCGAGGAATGCATTCTGCTATTTTTTCACTGGCGTAAAGAAGAATTTTTGAGAAGAAAATATCTTGAGTGAATTTTTAAAAAAAGTTCATATTTTTTTTATGCAATCTCTAAATTTTAAATCACCCTGGTGTTTGCTTAAGGAAATCTGGGACATAAAAGTATGAAATAAAAACAATATTTAAAAAAGACATTCTGCAGTTTCAAAATGGAACTTTTCGAGGTAGTCTTGGGCTTCGGCATCCCTTGTTATGGACAAGGCTTAATGCTTTATATCACGCCAGAAGGAAGGGGATTTCTCTCCATTTTGAGTCCACTTCAGTGAGAGACATCTTCTACCCCGGTACAGTCCTTTTCCCCCGGTGGTTTTGCCTTGCTCATAACAGGGTAACGTGTAGGCGGTACCTTCAAGACACCACAGAGTAACACAAGCTGCGTGGGTCTACCGGTACTATAATAGCAGATACCACAGTCATATTCTGCATTCAGTTTTATCCACAGGGTAACACAAGCTGCGTGGGTCTACCGGTACTATAATAGCAGATACCACAGTCATATTCTGCATTCAGTTTTATCCGCAGGGTAACACAATCTGCGTGGGTCTACCGGTACTATAATAGTAGATACCACAGTCATATTCTGCATTCAGTTATATCCACAGGGTAACACAATCTGCGTGGGTCTACCGGTACTATAATAGTAGATACCACAGTCATATTCTGCATTCAGTTATATCCGCAGGGTAACACAATCTGCGTGGGTCTACCGGTACTATAATAGCAGATACCACAGTCATATTCTGCATTCAGTTTTATCCACAGGGTAACACAATCTGCGTGGGTCTACCGGTACTATAATAGCAGATACCACAGTCATATTCTGCATTCAGTTTTATCCGCAGGGTAACACAATCTGCGTGGGTCTACCGGTACTATAATAGTAGATACCACAGTCATATTCTGCATTCAGTTATATCCACAGGGTAACACAAGTTACGTGGGTCTACCGGTACTATAATAGCAGATACCACAGTCATATTCTGCATTCAGTTTTATCCGCAGGGTAACACAAGTTACGTGGGTCTTCCTGGCTTCTCATTGGTTGATTTCGCGGTATCTTTCCGCGGCTAGACGTAAACAAACTCAAGGGGAAGAATTCTCGGAAAAGGTCTGGGCGGTAATTTCGATGTATGGGGTAGACTTTCTGAGAAACAATGATAAAATTGCGATGTTTGGGGAGTCATAAAGATGTCAATATCTATTTTCCATCCCTGGGTTGATGACATTTGCTTCTTGAACGAAATGGCGCAACTATTTTGTATCGTATTACCGTGGGATACCAGAATGAAGAAGAGAAATAAGATTGCTTAGAAAATGGAAAAGTTTTAAACAAAGGTATTAGATTTTATTATTAAAAAAATTAAAGGTCCGTCAGCCAATAAAGAAAATACTAAGCCACCTATATTATTATAATTATTAACAATATACAATTAAACATCTCACACATATATTTAAATTTGCTGGAGTGTCATGTTGGATTGGAATCTGTTCAGGATTCTAAATATCAGCACAACACTCCCGGCCCTTCGAGGAGTTTGAGGGCTTCCCCGTAAACCCTTGTGAAAATCTCCGGTTTCATAAACAAAGAATTACCTGGCGTTGCCCAGGATAATAAAAACGAATGGAGTTAACCTGAGCTCTAGGTGTATACATACTAACCAAAATATATACAATTCACACACACACACCTTTCCACGCTTCATTTAATTAAGGTTGATCTCTCTCTTTTCCCCTACCACCAATTTGGTGTTCAAAATAGTGATATATATGAAATATTATTGGATTGTTTCTAGCAATTTTTACAAAATCTAAAGCAAATGTCGAAAAATCGTGACATTGATCGTGTTTGTTACATTTTAAATCAAGAATCTTATGGATATCTGTTTCTTTCTTTGAGATATGAGGGAATATGCGAAAAACACGTTTTGCCCCCCCCCCCCCCCCCCATGGGGCAAAATTTTGAAAAATCCTGGATTGGTTTTAATGTATTCGTGTTCTTTACATTTTAAAGCAAGAATCTTATAGATATCAGTTTCTTTGAGATGTTAAGGAATATGTGAAAAAGACGTTAAGCGAATTTTGAAAAATCCTGAAATTGGTTTTTGGATAATCATGTTCCTTACATTTTAAAGCAAGAATCTTATGGACATCAATTTCCTTCTTTGAGATATGAAGAAATATGTTAAAAATACATTTTACCCCCTCCCCCCTTGGGGGGGGGCGAATTTTGAAAAATCCTGAAACTGATTTTTCGGTAATCGTCTTCCTTTCATTTTAAAGCAAGAATCTTATGGATATCCGTTTCCTACTTTCAGATATGAAGGTATATGTGAAAAACACGTTTACCTTCCACGTTTACCTTGAAAAACACGTTTACCTTAAATGATGCCTTCAACACAAAAGTAATAAGCTCCTAAATTTTGATATCTGTATCTCGAATAGTTTTTGCTGGGCATTGATAAGTGAATAAGTCAGGACTTCTTCCTTTATATATATATATATATATATATATATATATATATATATATATATATATATATATATTTATTTTGGGGGGCACTAATTGCATGCATTGACCGTTGTATTTAATTTGAATGTACTCCATAGCGAAGTACGGGTTTTCATCTAGTATAAATATAATAAAACAAAGTATAATACTTTAAGTATAGAGTGCCCACTAATATTAACTACATATTTTATAAACTGTATTGACAAAATGTACTTATGCATGTTCAGTTTCCATACAAAAATAAAATTTCAAAATTGTTTTCTCGTTTGCATATTGGTCAATCACTTTCTCTAGATCAAGTTGACAAGCTATTGTTCTTTCAATTGATTTAGGGGCTGTTGTAACATGCTGCTTCTTAAATATGTTTTAATTTTAGCTTTGAAAAACTCCGTTCTGGTGTCACCGGTGAAGTTAAAAATATTGCACATGCTGTAATGTCAGAGAAGCTACTGGAGGCTGCGGCGTGAATTAAAAGTAGTTCAGTAACTTCATGTATAGAAGTAATTTGTTTTAATTGAATTAATATTCACATTTTAAATCGAAACAGTTGAGGTCCCAAACTAAGTGAATTATCAGAAAGATATGCCAATTGTAACAAGTCTGATCCTTCCAGGATAATTTTTTCATGTCACGTGATAAACATTTGAAAAGTGTACATAATTGTCGAACGGATTTAAATCTAATAGTTATTGGTTAATTATTAAATGAGTTACTTTATAAAACACCTCGACTCTGAAACATTGTTCACTGTTTTCAATGCGTCCATCTATTTGAAATTCATTAAAGAATTTTTCACACAACGCAATTTTTTTAGGGAAAAAACAAGGTTCCATATTCCATTGAGCTGATAACTCAATGGCAATGTTTTTAACAAGCTCCCAATTATTCCTTAAATTCTGCAATTTGGTGAAAGGATTTGAATCTAATAGTTATTGGTTAATTATTAAATGAGTTACTTTATAAAACACCTCGACTCTGAAACATTGTTCACTGTTTTCAATGCGTCCATCTATTTGAAATTCATTAAAGAATTTTTCACACAACGCAATTTTTTTAGGGAAAAAACAAGGTTCCATATTCCATTGAGCTGATAACTCAATGGCAATGTTTTTAACAAGCTCCCAATTATTCCTTAAATTCTGCAATTTGGTGAAAGGATTTGAATCTAATAGTTATTGGTTAATTATTAAATGAGTTACTTTATAAAACACCTCGACTCTGAAACATTGTTCACTGTTTTCAATGCGTCCATCTATTTGAAATTCATTAAATAATTTTTCACACAACGCAATTTTTTTAGGGAAAAAACAAGGTTCCATATTCCATTGAGCTGATAACTCAATGGCAATGTTTTTAACAAGCTCCCAATTATTCCTTAAATTCTGCAATTTGGTGAAAGGATTTGAATCTAATAGTCATTGGTTAATTATTAAATGAGTTACTTTATAAAACACCTCGACTCTGAAACATTGTTCACTGTTTTCAATGCGTCCATCTATTGGAAATTCATTAAAGAATTTTTCACACAACGCAATTTTTTTAGGGAAAAAACAAGGTTCCATATTCCATTGAGCTGATAACTCAATGGCAATGTTTTTAACAAGCTCCCAATTATTCCTTAAATTCTGCAATTTGGTGAAAGGATTTGAATCTAATAGTTATTGGTTAATTATTAAATGAGTTACTTTATAAAACACCTCGACTCTGAAACATTGTTCACTGTTTTCAATGCGTCCATCTATTTGAAATTCATTAAAGAATTTTTCACACAACGCAATTTTTTTAGGGAAAAAACAAGGTTCCATATTCCATTGAGCTGATAACTCAATGGCAATGTTTTTAACAAGCTCCCAATTATTCCTTAAATTCTGCAATTTGGTGAAAGGATTTGAATCTAATAGTTATTGGTTAATTATTAAAAGAGTTACTTTATAAAACACCTCGACTCTGAAACATTGTTCACTGTTTTCAATGCGTCCATCTATTTGAAATTCATTAAAGAATTTTTCACACAACGCAATTTTTTTAGGGAAAAAACAAGGTTCCATATTCCATTGAGCTGATAACTCAATGGCAATGTTTTTAACAAGCTCCCAATTATTCCTTAAATTCTGCAATTTGGTGAAAGGATTTGAATCTAATAGTTATTGGTTAATTATTAAATGAGTTACTTTATAAAACACCTCGACTCTGAAACATTGTTCACTGTTTTCAATGCGTCCATCTATTGGAAATTCATTAAAGAATTTTTCACACAACGCAATTTTTTTAGGGAAAAAACAAGGTTCCATATTCCATTGAGCTGATAACTCAATGGCAATGTTTTTAACAAGCTCCATATTATTCCTTAAATTCTGCAATTTGGTGAAAGGATTTGAATCTAATAGTTATTGGTTAATTATTAAATGAGTTACTTTATAAAACACCTCGACTCTGAAACATTGTTCACTGTTTTCAATGCGTCCATCTATTTGAAATTCATTAAAGAATTTTTCACACAACGCAATTTTTTTAGGGAAAAAACAAGGTTCCATATTCCATTGAGCTGATAACTCAATGGCAATGTTTTTAACAAGCTCCCAATTATTCCTTAAATTCTGCAATTTGGTGAAAGGATTTGAATCTAATAGTTATTGGTTAATTATTAAATGAGTTACTTTATAAAACACCTCGACTCTGAAACATTGTTCACTGTTTTCAATGCGTCCATCTATTTGAAATTCATTAAAGAATTTTTCACACAACGCAATTTTTTTAGGGAAAAAACAAGGTTCCATATTCCATTGAGCTGATAACTCAATGGCAATGTTTTTAACAAGCTCCCAATTATTCCTTAAATTCTGCAATTTGGTGAAAGGATTTGAATCTAATAGTTATTGGTTAATTATTAAATGAGTTACTTTATAAAACACCTCGACTCTGAAACATTGTTCACTGTTTTCAATGCGTCCATCTATTGGAAATTCATTAAAGAATTTTTCACACAACGCAATTTTTTTAGGGAAAAAACAAGGTTCCATATTCCATTGAGCTGATAACTCAATAGCAATGTTTTTAACAAGCTCCCAATTATTCCTTAAATTCTGCAATTTGGTGAAAGGATTTGAATCTAATAGTTATTGGTTAATTATTAAATGAGTTACTTTATAAAACACCTCGACTCTGAAACATTGTTCACTGTTTTCAATGCGTCCATCTATTTGAAATTCATTAAAGAATTTTTCACACAACGCAATTTTTTTAGGGAAAAACAAGGTTCCATATTCCATTGAGCTGATAACTCAATGGCAATGTTTTTAACAAGCTCCCAATTATTCCTTAAATTCTGCAATTTGGTGAAAGGATTTGAATCTAATAGTTATTGGTTAATTATTAAATGAGTTACTTTATAAAACACCTCGACTCTGAAACATTGTTCACTGTTTTCAATGCGTCCATCTATTTGAAATTCATTAAAGAATTTTTCACACAACGCAATTTTTTTAGGGAAAAAACAAGGTTCCATATTCCATTGAGCTGATAACTCAATGGCAATGTCTTTAACAAGCTCCCAATTATTCCTTAAATTCTGCAATTTGGTGAAAGGATTTAAATCTAATAGTTATTGGTTAATTATTAAATGAGTTACTTTATAAAACACCTCGACTCTGAAACATTGTTCACTGTTTTCAATGCGTCCATCTATTTGAAATTCATTAAAGAATTTTTCACACAACGCAATTTTTTTAGGGAAAAAACAAGGTTCCATATTCCATTGAGCTGATAACTCAATGGCAATGTCTTTAACAAGCTCCCAATTATTCCTTAAATTCTGCAATTTGGTGAAAGGATTTGAATCTAATAGTTATTGGTTAATTATTAAATGAGTTACTTTATAAAACACCTTGACTCTGAAACATTGTTCACTGTTTTCAATGCGTCCATCTATTTGAAATTCATTAAAGAATTTTTCACACAACGCAATTTTTTTAGGGAAAAAAACAAGGTTCCATATTCCATTGAGCTGATAACTCAATGGCAATGTCTTTAACAAGCTCCCAATTATTCCTTAAATTCTGCAATTTGGTGAAAGGATTTGAATCTAATAGTTATTGGTTAATTATTAAATGAGTTACTTTATAAAACACCTCGACTCTGAAACATTGTTCACTGTTTTCAATGCGTCCATCTATTTGAAATTCATTAAAGAATTTTTCACACAACGCAATTTTTTTAGGGAAAAAACAAGGTTCCATATTCCATTGAGCTGATAACTCAATGGCAATGTTTTTAACAAGCTCCCAATTATTCCTTAAATTCTGCAATTTGGTGAAAGGATTTGAATCTAATAGTTATTGGTTAATTATTAAATGAGTTACTTTATAAAACACCTCGAAACATTGTTCACTGTTTTCAATGCGTCCATCTATTTGAAATTCATTAAAGAATTTTTCACACAACGCAATTTTTTTAGGGAAAAAACAAGGTTCCATATTCCATTGAGATGATAACTCAATGGCAATGTCTTTAACAAGCTCCCAATTATTCCTTAAATTCTGCAATTTGGTGAAAGGATTTAAATCTAATAGTTATTGGTTAATTATTAAATGAGTTACTTTATAAAACACCTCAACTCTGAAACATTGTTCACTGTTTTCAATGCGTCCATCTATTTGAAATTCATTAAAGAATTTTTCACACAACGCAATTTTTTTAGGGAAAAAACAAGGTTCCATATTCCATTGAGCTGATAACTCAATGGCAATGTCTTTAACAAGCTCCCAATTATTCCTTAAATTCTGCAATTTGGTGAAAGGATTTGAATCTAATAGTTATTGGTTAATTATTAAATGAGTTACTTTATAAAACACCTCGACTCTGAAACATTGTTCACTGTTTTCAATGCGTCCATCTATTTGAAATTCATTAAAGAATTTTTCACACAACGCAATTTTTTTAGGGAAAAAACAAGGTTCCATATTCCATTGAGCTGATAACTCAATGGCAATGTCTTTAACAAGCTCCCAATTATTCCTTAAATTCTGCAATTTGGTGAAAGGATTTGAATCTAATAGTTATTGGTTAATTATTAAATGAGTTACTTTATAAAACACCTCGACTCTGAAACATTGTTCACTGTTTTCAATGCGTCCATCTATTTGAAATTCATTAAAGAATTTTTCACACAACGCAATTTTTTTAGGGAAAAAACAAGGTTCCATATTCCATTGAGCTGATAACTCAATGGCAATGTTTTTAACAAGCTCCCAATTATTCCTTAAATTCTGCAATTTGGTGAAAGGATTTGAATCTAATAGTTATTGGTTAATTATTAAATGAGTTACTTTATAAAACACCTCGACTCTGAAACATTGTTCACTGTTTTCAATGCGTCCATCTATTGGAAATTCATTAAAGAATTTTTCACACAACGCAATTTTTTTAGGGAAAAAACAAGGTTCCATATTCCATTGAGCTGATAACTCAATGGCAATGTTTTTAACAAGCTCCCAATTATTCCTTAAATTCTGCAATTTGGTGAAAGGATTTGAATCTAATAGTTATTGGTTAATTATTAAATGAGTTACTTTATAAAACACCTCGACTCTGAAACATTGTTCACTGTTTTCAATGCGTCCATCTATTTGAAATTCATTAAAGAATTTTTCACACAACACAATTTTTTTAGGGAAAAAACAAGGTTCCATATTCCATTGAGCTGATAACTCAATGGCAATGTTTTTAACAAGCTCCCAATTATTCCTTAAATTCTGCAATTTGGTGAAAGGATTTGAATCTAATAGTTATTGGTTAATTATTAAATGAGTTACTTTATAAAACACCTCGACTCTGAAACATTGTTCACTGTTTTCAATGCGTCCATCTATTTGAAATTCATTAAAGAATTTTTCACACAACGCAATTTTTTTAGGGAAAAAACAAGGTTCCATATTCCATTGAGCTGATAACTCAATGGCAATGTCTTTAACAAGCTCCCAATTATTCCTTAAATTCTGCAATTTGGTGAAAGGATTTGAATCTAATAGTTATTGGTTAATTATTAAATGAGTTACTTTATAAAACACCTCGACTCTGAAACATTGTTCACTGTTTTCAATGCGTCCATCTATTTGAAATTCATTAAAGAATTTTTCACACAACGCAATTTTTTTAGGGAAAAAACAAGGTTCCATATTCCATTGAGCTGATAACTCAATGGCAATGTCTTTAACAAGCTCCCAATTATTCCTTAAATTCTGCAATTTGGTGAAAGGATTTGAATCTAATAGTTATTGGTTAATTATTAAATGAGTTACTTTATAAAACACCTCGACTCTGAAACATTGTTCACTGTTTTCAATGCGTCCATCTATTTGAAATTCATTAAAGAATTTTTCACACAACGCAATTTTTTTAGGGAAAAAACAAGGTTCCATATTCCATTGAGCTGATAACTCAATGGCAATGTTTTTAACAAGCTCCCAATTATTCCTTAAATTCTGCAATTTGGTGAAAGGATTTGAATCTAATAGTTATTGGTTAATTATTAAATGAGTTACTTTATAAAACACCTCGACTCTGAAACATTGTTCACTGTTTTCAATGCGTCCATCTATTTGAAATTCATTAAAGAATTTTTCACACAACGCAATTTTTTTAGGGAAAAAACAAGGTTCCATATTCCATTGAGCTGATAACTCAATGGCAATGTCTTTAACAAGCTCCCAATTATTCCTTAAATTCTGCAATTTGGTGAAAGGATTTAAATCTAATAGTTATTGGTTAATTATTAAATGAGTTACTTTATAAACACCTCAACTCTGAAACATTGTTCACTGTTTTCAATGCGTCCATCTATTTGAAATTCATTAAAGAATTTTTCACACAACGCAATTTTTTTAGGGAAAAAACAAGGTTTCATATTCCATTGAGCTGATAACTCAATGGCAATGTTTTTAACAAGCTCCCAATTATTCCTTAAATTCTGCAATTTGGTGAAAGGATTTGAATCTAATAGTTATTGGTTAATTATTAAATGAGTTACTTTATAAAACACCTCGACTCTGAAACATTGTTCACTGTTTTCAATGCGTCCATCTATTTGAAATTCATTAAAGAATTTTTCACACAACGCAATTTTTTTAGGGAAAAAACAAGGTTCCATATTCCATTGAGCTGATAACTCAATGGCAATGTCTTTAACAAGCTCCCAATTATTCCTTAAATTCTGCAATTTGGTGAAAGGATTTAAATCTAATAGTTATTGGTTAATTATTAAATGAGTTACTTTATAAAACACCTCAACTCTAAAACATTGTTCACTGTTTTCAATGCATCCATCTATTTGAAATTCATTAAAGAATTTTTCACACAACGCAATTTTTTTAGGGAAAAAACAAGGTTCCATATTCCATTGAGCTGATAACTCAATGGCAATGTCTTTAACAAGCTCCCAATTATTCCTTAAATTCTGCAATTTGGTGAAAGGATTTGAATCTAATAGTTATTGGTTAATTATTAAATGAGTTACTTTATAAAACACCTCGACTCTGAAACATTGTTCTCTGTTTTCAATGCGTCCATCTATTTGAAATTCATTAAAGAATTTTTCACACAACGCAATTTTTTTAGGGAAAAAACAAGGTTCCATATTCCATTGAGCTGATAACTCAATGGCAATGTCTTTAACAAGCTCCCAATTATTCCTTAAATTCTGCAATTTGGTGAAAGGATTTGAATCTAATAGTTATTGGTTAATTATTAAATGAGTTACTTTATAAAACACCTCGACTCTGAAACATTGTTCACTGTTTTCACTGCGTCCATCTATTTGAAATTCATTAAAGAATTTTTCACACAACGCAATTTTTTTAGGGAAAAAACAAGGTTCCATATTCCATTGAGCTGATAACTCAATGGCAATGTTTTTAACAAGCTCCCAATTATTCCTTAAATTCTGCAATTTGGTGAAAGGATTTGAATCTAATAGTTATTGGTTAATTATTAAATGAGTTACTTTATAAAACACCTCGACTCTGAAACATTGTTCACTGTTTTCAATGCGTCCATCTATTTGAAATTCATTAAAGAATTTTTTCACACAACGCAATTTTTTTAGGGAAAAAACAAGGTTCCATATTCCATTGAGCTGATAACTCAATGGCAATGTCTTTAACAAGCTCCCAATTATTCCTTAAATTCTGCAATTTGGTGAAAGGATTTAAATCTAATAGTTATTGGTTAATTATTAAATGAGTTACTTTATAAAACACCTCGACTCTGAAACATTGTTCACTGTTTTCAATGCGTCCATCTATTTGAAATTCATTAAAGAATTTTTCACACAACGCAATTTTTTTAGGGAAAAAACAAGGTTCCATATTCCATTGAGCTGATGACTCAATGGCAATGTTTTTAACAAGCTCCCAATTATTCCTTAAATTCTGCAATTTGGTGAAAGGATTTCTCTGTATCCCCATGAGTACTCATGGGGATACAGAGAAATACCTTACATTTTCGAGACTGTATTAATAGGTTCAAGTATTTTATCAAAATAATTGTTGAAAAAAATTATTAATATAAATTATTAATATTTATGATGCTTTTTTTATACATATATATTGTGTGTGTTTTCACACGTCACGTCACAGGGGAACAAAAAGTTCGCAGTAAAAAAATACTTTTTGTTATATATTAACAACTAATTCATTAGTTTCTTTAAATTTTAGAAAAAAAGCCGTCACTAAGCCTAATAATTTTTGTACAAAATGGTGTTCATAAGTACACTGCTGGCCACCCAAATTGCAACACCAAGAAATACAAGAGATATCACAACAAAATTTATTTTGTAGATAACATGTTGACCAAGTATCAAATGATTAAATTTATAGACTTCTGTGAAGTGTGGTTGCTGCCAAAATCAGTAGCCAGAGTAGCCGCCATTGTTGGAGATCACCGCTGCCACACGCCTCGGCATTGATTCAAAGAGACTTTGGATGAGTTCTTGGGGTACAGCAGACCAAGCAGCTTCCACACGTTGCCAAAGTTGATCTGCTGTGGCAGCTGGGGATGGAATCTGGGTCAATCGTAGAGCAACCATGGACCACATGTTTTCTATCGGCGAAAGATCCGGAGAGCGAGGCGGCCAGGGAAGCAATTCAATCTGGCGATTGACGAAGAACCGTTGGACAATGCGTGCCACGTGTGGTCGCGCATTATCCTGTTGAAATATGGCTGTGGGCAAGCCCTGAAGGTAAGGAAGAACAACTGGCTCCAACACCTCAGAGGTGTAGCGCTGGCTGTTTAAAGTACCGGCAATGCGTACTAGAGGTGTGCGAGAGTGATATCTAATACCGCCCCATACCATAATACCCGGTGCAGGACCAGTGTAGCGGTGCATAACGCAGCTGTTCAGCATCCTCTCTTCACGGTGTCTCCAGACTCAAATGCGACCATCGTGGTGTTGCAGACAGAAGCGTGACTCGTCAGTAAAGACAATTTCATTCCATTCTGCCGTCCACATCCTTCTGTCATCGCACCATTGGCGGCGGAGACGTCTGTGTTTCTGCGTCAAGGGTAGACAAAGCAATGGACGTCTTGCGGACAGACCACTCTGCTGTAAAAGGCGTCGAATGGTACGCGCAGACACTGGATGATGCGTTACAGACTGCGTGTGCTGTGCTGTGCTATGGTTCGTTATGTGACTGAGCGATCCGTCACTGCCATGCGCACAATTTGCCTGTCATCACGTGAAGTGGTGCGCTGAGGTGGATGCGATCGAACACGCCGGTCCGTCGTACCCTCCTGCATCCAACGATCACATATCCGCATTACAGTTGTTTGGTTTCGTCCAACACGACTACCGATTTCCCTGAAAGATAATCCACAATCTCAGTAGGCCACTATCGAACTCGGATACTTGATCAAAAGATGATCGCTGTTTTCGACGAGGCATAATTGATCGTTTCTGAAAAAACCACAAGAAAAACACAATTGCCGAACTTGAAATCGTCGAAATCTCCAAGCCTTAAATAGCGCTTTGAAGTGGCGCCACAGGCGCAAGTGATGTGCGTCTGCGCTGAAATTCTAATCATTTGCATATCTCACCTCCGCTAATGCATGTTGTAAATTTCATGTTATTTACATGTTTCCTTCAGGGTGTTGCATTTACAGTGGCCAGCAGTGTATTTTATCATTTTAACATGATTTAAATTGTGTGGGAATGATCCGAGTCCATTTATATATGTACTAAACAATAATTAAGAATAATCTAATGCAATAAAGTACATATTAAAAACTCATATAATTTTTAATTTGAGTAAGTAAGGTTAACTTATACCATTTTAACTTATATTATTTTATTGGAGAAGTTAAAAATAAACATCAAATCTTCTAAATTTTAATGCTTTATCTTTATTTTTTCAATTAAATAGTATAAAATGGTCAATTCTTTATTGAAAGTATGACAGTGATAATTGTTTTTCCTTGGCTTTTAAGAATAATAAAACTACTATGGGGAAACTATATAAGGAAGAATTTAGGCTGAAAAAAAAGAGTAAGATAGACTAAGGTGGAGAAAAATAAATCGGATCTAGTGTTGCTTGTAAAATTAAAAGAAAAGGAGAGACTAAAATATTAAAAAAAACCCATGAAAAAACAGCAAGTCAAACCAGTAAATAATATGACGCCATGTGAATTATATCAAAAAAGAAAACTGAGGAAAAACGTTCCACAAATTATTGATAGAAGAAAAGCAGTGAACAGGATGTGCAACAGCAACATGTAGCAAGAATTCAAATAGTATCCCTATGTTTATTAAGAAAATACGTCATTTGTAAAGATAATATAGTAACAGTTTCAAAACAGAAAAAAAGACGTGAAATATAAAAAGTGGATCTTGGAGAAAACTAATTCTTGCAAAGGTGTTAAAAAAGTCGGGACAAAATCTTAAATAAGGAGATATAAAAGAGAATATAAACCGTTATTTGGTTCATCTTGGCAACATTAAACATCAATATACAGGCATAGCAGATTTAAAGAAGAATCTACAACCTAATGCAGTACTAATACACACAGACTTGAGTGAAAATTACTGTTGTAAGTATAGTGAAGAAATCCAGTCAGTACACTTTGGTGGAGTTCTCAAACAAATTTCATTGCACAAAGATGTGCAACGAAACTGTGTTCTTTACCAGACACAAAAGGATTCGTTAACATAGATTCCTTTTGCCACGGCAAGCAAATGACTCGAACATGACACATCGGCCATCTACAGACCATTTCAAAATATTTTTTTCAAGAACCAGCATTCAATTAATATGTTAGGTGATGGACCCTGTACACAATACAGAAACAAAATGTTTCATTTGTTAAGGCAACGCACACAAGAATAGTTTCCCAGTATCCAAAACGTGACATGGAATTGTACAGAGACAGGCCATGGGAAAGGTGCACTTGACAGCATAGGAGAAACTTTTAAAGCGTACAACAGATACAATTAATTATAGCTGAAAATAAAGATGTCAACACATTAGAAACTTTAATCAAAATTTCAAGTTTATCAAATTACATTTAATTCAAGCTTATCAAACACATTTATTTTCTATTTCACAAATTAAAATTTTAAAAATTAAAATTGTGGATATTTGAAGAAAGTAAATTTAAAATTCTATAATATACTTATTTCAACTTATTCATTTATTTATTTTAATAAAATCTCTTTAAATCCTGTGTTATATATGTAATTCAGATTTTAAAACATACTAAATTACGTAGAAGTAGAAAATATGACATTATCTTAAAAAGCATAGGAATACTATTTTAATATTTGAAGAAAGTAAATTTAAAATTCAATAATATAATTATTTCAATTTATTTATTCATTTATTTATTTTGTTAAAATCTCTTTAAATCCTGTGTTATATATGTAATTCAGATTTTAAAACATACTAAATTACGTTGAAATAGAAAAAAAACTTATAATAAAAAGATTCCCATATAAGCCAACAGATGGCAGCAGGAGCAAAACGAAACTGATGCTGGATTTAGATTGCTGTCTGTAGACGCTTGTTTCCAAATGTAGGATATTTTAAAACTTTTGGATGTACAGCATTCATTTTAAATAGTGATCGGAACAAGGGAAAATTTTATCCCAGGGCTAGAAAGAGAATTTTTGTCGGTTATTCCGAGCAATCGAAGTCTTTTCGTGTTTGGATCCCTGAAAAAAGAGAAATCGAAACTTCTAGAAGTGTAAAATTTTTGGAAAACGTTAGCCGTACCGATGAGATGAATGTAGATGATTTTGCCCCCCCCCCCGATAGATTATTCTAAAGAAAATGAAAATTACTAACCTTTAGAAATAAATATTCCTATTAACATTCCAAAACAGATGAAGTTATTCATAGCGATATCCAGAATATTTCTGATTTTGACCCTGACAATTGCGATTCAGAAAATAAAATGGTTTGTTCTAACGACTTAAAGCTACCTAGGATAGCTCGCGGACGCCCACGCATCGTTCACACAGCAAATGTAGGTCGACCAAGGAAAGAGCATAATATTTATTCTGACCAAAGTGATGACGCGACGAATCGGGCACAAATTGCGATTAACGTAGCGCTAAGTAAACCTGAATCAAATGAATGGAAACTCGCCCTAGCCAACGAAATGCAATGTATTTTGAAAAACGATACTTTTGAACTTGTAGAAAGGCAAAAAAATATAAATGTTTGTGTTAAGAAATAAATATAATTCAGATGGAAGCAGTGAACGTCGGAATTGTAGCTCAAGGTTTCTCGCACGAGACTTTGGCGAAACATTTGCCCAGATTGCTATCAGCCCTAGCAACTAAATTTGGTGGACCCATTCATCATTTTGATATAACTACGGCTTATTTAAATGGAACATTCGAAGAGGAAATTTTTATGGAATGCCCTAAACATTTTAGCGATGCACTACTAAGTACTATGAGAAACGAAAATAAAACCAGTAAAATATTTAAAACAGCAGAAAAGATGTTAAATGATTTTCAAAGTGGAAATAGTTTGTAAACTAAAGAAATCATTGTATGGTCTAAAACAATCAGGTCGAAGATGGTTTACTAAAATTGACGAAATTGTAAACGATTTTGGAGCTAAAAATACCAGTTCAGATTCGTGTGTATATTTTTTGAAACAAAATAACTTTAGTAACAATTTATGTAGACGATATTTTAATTAAATCCTGAAATGATTCTTAAATTGAGAAAACACCTAGAAAAGGAATTAGATATGTAGGATTAGTAAAATATTGCTTAGGGATGGGAAGAAATTATTACAATTAGTCAACAGGGTGACATCAGAGATTTATTAAAGCGATATTGTATCGAAGCCAATCTCGCTTCATAAATGTTAAATTGGAGAAAAGCGCCACCCCAACAGTGAATTAATCGGATGTATTTAACAGGCCAGATATAGCGCATACAGTTAGTAAACTAAGCCAGTTTTTGTCATGCCATTGGATCGCAGCAAAACGCTGCGACCCAATTACGTTATTTAAAGGGTACGATGAATTATGGATTAATTTTTAGATATACTGATAATAATTTGATTAGTTATACTGACGCCGATTGGGGAAACTGTGTCTTACCGAAGGTCTTACTGCTTCATTTTAAGCGGAAGTGCGATTTCTTGGGAATCAAAAACTCCTCAACTGAGGCGGAATATATGTCATTAACTGAAGGTATTAAGGAGGCAAATTGTCTTGACAGATTTAGATTTAAAAGATTAAGCAAATGTACCGATAATGCTGGCGCGCAGAGAATCCTATACATCACAATCGGACAAAGCACATCATTTCGTCCGACAAGCTTGTAAGTATGGGTGCAGATATACTCACGAAAGGACTATGGAAACAAAAGCATTTCAACTGCTTAAATATTTTGGGTATTGATGATACTTGTATATCAAATGATTGATAACGTGTTGGCGCTAGAATTGTAATCGCCAAGTTGCCAATACCCACGTGACCAATCCTAACGGCTAAGACGAAATGTCTTTGTAATGTATCTGTCCGTCTTGCCTGGTGTAGTTTGTGTTCTTAATGTGAAGCAATAAAATGTGTGTAATATTTTATTACCGCATCCCACATCGACATTTTCGGCATTGGTTATTTCACTGTTACGGCAACAGTTTCTATATATATATATTTATGTCTCCCACTCCCAGTCTCTATGTATCTATCCATATATATGTATATGTATAAGTACACACACATATATATGTATGTGTATATACATGTATGTATACATACACACATATGTATATATATATACATACACATATACATACATATGTATATATAGACTGTTGCTGTTGGGGTTGTATGTGATACAGACTTCTTATGCGTGTATTGAGACCCGAAACTGCTCGTTTGACAGCTGGAAATGACAATATGGCATTAATGACAGTGTGGGTTATCAAAACAAACACTATGTTAAAACGTTTAGAAGTAAAGCTTGATAGTGAATACTGTGATGGATGCACAGATTAAGCTTTGAGGTCTAAGCCCGAGTGTTCCCAGTTTCTATGAAGCGAACTAAACACGACTCGGGGTCAACTTCGAACTCTCTCAATTACAAAAATACCAACTATATACGTTCGCCATCTTTTTAGATATTATATATGAACATTCTACTTTCAAAAAAAAAAATAGAGAGAGGGCAGCACCTAACAGATGTAAATTTATGAAACGATGTAGAATCCAAATTCAAATCTGGGTTAGTTTGAACGCTCTTTGGGCAAATCCATACTTTGAAATGTACCCCACCAAAGCAAATTTTATTAAATGATGCTATTTATCAATAAAAGCTATTTTTAGATCTTTGTAAACCATTTGGGTAAGTTTTTATTCAATCTTTGGGTAAGTTTTTATTCAATTTTATCTAAAATTTCATGTTAAAAAATATTGTTTCCTTATGCGGAACTTTTTATTTTACTTTCAAACTTTATTTTTTCAATAATTTCTCATTAAATATTAATATTCAAATAGTTTCTACATTATGAATTAAACCAATTTAAAATTTATCATAAAAAAAATTGCTAAGTCATATATCTTGAAAGTATTTTTTAAAAAAATATACCAAAACCAGAGGGAGACATAGCTCGGACCTGAAAGTGTTAAGCCCTCGTCAGTCTTCTCCTGGCCACCTAGTTCATGCCGATGTATGATCGAAAAGTCCTCAGGAGGTAATTTGTGACATTAAAGGTCCACTGTCCCCTTAAGGTACTGGGGGCTTTATTCCGAAACGAAAAAGAAGGAATCTTGTTCGATATTGTGGAAACGAGGATGGTTATCGTGTCTTTATCCCATCAAGTTATTTTATTTTATGAAATGATCGGTGAGATAGACTTTCATGCTGAACAGAAACAGCGTGTTATTGGAAGTTATAGCACAGAAGCGTTGGAAGTGGATTAAATTTGTGAAATGCCAGACTATGTTATGTTTGCAGAAGATGAGCCAACAAGCACTCCTCATTGGACTATTGAGCTTCGCTGAAAACAACACACAGGAGTTGCCAGTTGAGAATCGATGGGTCTCCAAAATCAAACGAGATATTGAGGGCAAAGTACAGGGAAGTCATATAAAAAAAAAAACTTTGTCGATATAGGGACCTCTAGCTGCCCCGTTCAACCGATCGAGATGAGATTTCAGATAGAGTTTCTGTGAACGGCAACGAAGTGGCGCTTACGGTTATAGGTACAGAAACTCGAAATTTTCGAATGGTAACGCCCACTTTTTTCCCGTCGCATGCGAAAACCCCAAAGAGCGTTGGAATGGTACGTGTATTACAAAAAAAAGGACGCGTTATGCATGAACAAAAAACAACTCTGCGAACGGAGGAAATTTGCATATCTGACACGACACTGATGACAACACAGATCGGACAACAGAAAACATTTATTTGGATTACATATTTTCCACACGGGTGCCATCACAGGCCGTTTTTGAAAAATATTATTTGACAAATCTTGTTTTTGGTCCTCTGTGTTGCTGCAAGACATGAAACGCTAGAACTGCTTGTTTAAAAATTGTCAGCAAATTTCACTGTAAGGTCTGAACCTGCTAATTATTTCTTGGGCTTGCAAATTAAATATTTAGAAGGTGGTTCTATTTTTAAACATCAAGAAAAATTACTGTAAGGAGGTCTTGGACTGTTTTAATATGTCTACAACCTGTTGTCAATTAGGAATGCAAACCCTGTTTGAATTCCTATTGACAAAAATGTGCTTTCTTTAGAAAAACTTGATGAACAAACACCTTATAGAAAAGCAGTAGGGAGTTTGATATATTTAGCTACAGTTTCCAGACCTGACATAGCGTATGCCATAAGTGTATTACCTCAAACCCTTCAAAATCCATTGAAAAGAAAAGAAAGTATTGAAATACTTAAAAGGAACTTCTAGTTGGGGTATAAATGCATTCGGTTCAGGTCCTCTGGGTTCGAGTCCCACTGTTGGCATGGATTTTTGTAGCCGTTCGGAATCGGCTTGAAGCTGTAGGTCCCGGTCTAATTAGCCCTCGTATTGACCTTAACGCTCCAAACCAAACCAGTTGGGGCCAAATCAGGTGCAAACTGCAAATCAGAATGTTTCAGCGATTCTGATTTTACTGGTGATCCAGTAAGCTACTTCAGGTATGTTGTTTGAGTTCAGTGGCGGAGTTATAACCTGGGCCAGTAAACGTGAAACATGCGTTGCTTTGTCGACTACAGAAGCAGAATTTGTCGCTGCAAGTCGGACATCAAAAGATGCTCTGTGGTTACATAGAATTTTGCTGGATTTGTGTTTCTCAACTGATAGGTCTGTGCTAGAAATTGGCAATGAAAGTGCTATTCGATTAATAAAAAACCCTGAGTTTCACAGTCGAACAGAGCACATAGATATTCGCTTTAAGTTTGTTAGAGAAAAATATCGGGACGTTCAATATTGTGAAAGTCAAGTTGCTGATTTGTTCACGAAACTTCGTGACTGTCTTGGCATGTCTGACATTAATCCTTTTTGTTCAGTGCTTTTATGACTAACGTTTATTTTGTATTAATATTTTCTCTCGATGACAGGTATAGATTTAGGGGAAGGGTTGGTGTATACATCGATACCCGTAAACTACTACTACTTCAACTTTCACTGTCAACTGTCAGTTGTCTGTTTTCCAGAAAACACACCGTGTAACTTTAACTCTTAGTAATAAATAAATGTTTAATACAGTCTTATTATTCATCGTTGATTTCCTAAAAGTAAACCGATTAAAAATTTTAGAAATAAAATATTCCTGAATAATCCCAAAAGAAATTATTTCGAAACTTTCTCAGTGAAATAAATTTGCAAGTAGTTCTTTCGGTTCCCACAACACGCTTTTAATTTTGAATCAAAATTTTGTTAAAACAGTATTTCAAATTGTTCAAGTATTTTTCATAGGCATAATGATAATAAAGATAATGATAATGATAATAATGATAATGATAATAAAGATAATGATAATGATAATAAAGATAATGCATAATGATAATGATAATAAAGGCTCATTTGATAAAAAATGATTGCGAAAAGCGAGTAAAAAAAATAGACATACACACGGTTTTTTTTTTAATGTGTAAAAGTTTGTCTATTTTAAAGTCACAATTCATGCACTTCACTATTCGAATCATAGAGGTTGTAAAATACCTTCTAATATTTTCATTCTTATTAGCGTCAATTGTTTATAGTTTGATGCTGCCATCTATTGGCACAATATGAAACCAATACATGAAATCGTAATCATTTTCATTTAAAGTTGCTTTTTTGTTTATTTAATGTCATTTTATATATTTCTCACCTTTTATAAAATCCCCATTTGATGTAAATTACATTTTGTCTATACTATTTGCTTTGAAAACTCAGATTTGACATATTATATAAAAGTAAAGCAAAGAAAAATATTTTATTTATTGAAAAATCTCTTGTACATCAGAAATCGTGTAAATTAAATTGCTTGCATAGATAAATTACTCTCCTTCCTATAAATCTATGGAAGTGATTTTATCGCACTTTTTTATGCATATTCCGTGAGTTATGATACGTAATTTTTGTAGAATAAATTAATAAATGAACACGGATATTCAACCCAACAATACTGAAATTTGTGACAGCTTTAAAAAATTTAATCCGATGCTTCTTTCATTCCTACTTGATACCGATAAATTATTTTTAAACTTTAAAATGTTGTAGCGTATCCCAGGTAAGACGAAAAACTGAAAGATTTAAATTTAAAATCCTCCTTTCCCTTCTCTTGTAGCTTCAAACGAAAATTAAATAAGATACATCGTAAATATATTTGGAGGTTCATTTGTTTTTCCCCAATACCATATGCTCCGGAAGCCTGTTTAATATTTCAATTGTGCTTATCTTTTGACAGAATATCTCGTAAACATAGACATGTGCAGTTCTGCTTAATACATGCACTCATATGTCACAAATTTCAGGAAATTTGAATTTTTGTAATGCAGGAATATAGGCTAAAGTAGCCAGCCGATTTATTTTCACGTGAAAATTTATCTTTTTGTAATGCAGGTATACTCATATCATACCAGGTGGTTGTGGGAATAACAAATTTTTCTTTCTTTTTGTAGTTTTGTGTGTGGGGGGTGCCTCTTATGAAAATTCAATTTCTCTCAATTAATCAATTCAAAGCCTGGTGGACGAGATGATTTATAGGTATTTTACGTTATAAAAAGGGTGTTTTCACTATTATTATTTTTTTCTCTTTAAATTTTTAATGGATGCTTAAAATAAGCCATAAGTTTCATTGTCAGTTCTATAAGGTATCTTGTAAATAAAAATTACCCTATTATATGCAAAAGAAATGCGCCTGGAACCTTTTTAATGAGGCCAATTTTTGATATAATTAATAGTTCATAATTCATAAATTATTAATATTTCATCATTCAATTTTAAGCACTTTTACATATTTATGTTACTAATCACATATTCATATTTCAAGCAAATCCATTGAAAACAAAAAAAGTTAGGCTTGAAGGTCCACTGTCTCCTTAAAGGAGGTGGTGTAAAGTGGGCTGAAATCCCCCAAATAAAAATGAAATATCCCAAACCCGTATTTAAAGTGGGATCACTGACGTTAAATTATGCGATGAATGACCCTACCTTACTGCTAAAGTTAGTCGACGTTCAATGAACCAAATGACATAATTCGCCTAATCGTGAAATATACGAAAGCGGTTATTGAACATGCATCGACATTTTGAGCAGCAGACGTTAAAAAAAGTACAAGTGTTTTGAACAGCACAAGATTTCGATAAAAATAATTTTTAGATCAATTAGAAATTTCATATTAAAGACGAAATCGAAATACACAAAAATATTCTAAATGAGGATGTTAAAAGAATAAATGGGAATAAAGAGCCGTCATTAAATATGCATAACACTTTCTGGAGGCCGCAATGGAAGATAAAATGATGGAAAATTCGTCTGCTCCCGGGCCACATGAATTCGGAAAAGCAGATGGTGGTGGGCAGTCACCCTATGTTGTTTGTGACGCCACTTGGCAGACCAAGTTGTATCTCTGGTTCCGGTAAAGTGCCTTCTCCAGTTCTTTCTGTATATGATAGTGGACAAGAGTCCTTGCACCCAAAAAACCTCACACTGCCGAAAATCCACTGCTGTGGATTAAAACATTCGGATACTAAATTGCATCATTGTTTTTTAACATCTGTACCTGAAAGGAACTTTTCCTTTATTTTTTTTTTCAGTTATTATAAAACACAGAAATGAGTAAACAATTGTTTGAAATCCCTCAAACGGAAGATGATGCAGTGTCCTTTTCTTTCACATCCTGGGAATTTTGCCCAGTCAGCGTGTAATCCCCGGCGCCCGGAACTGAAAAAAGTTAACTGAAAAAATGTATACAATGTTCAAATATTGGGTACAGATGTAGTATACGCAACGAACGCCAAGGGGCGACAAATCTGATGGTTGTTTGGCGGTTTTTATATTCTGGCAGGGAGGATTTTAAGATCCGATGGTATTTTTGTGTTGTTTCCCCAAGGCTGTGTTTCTTGTACGAGAATTCGCGTTTGTGCTATGGCGGCAAATAGTTTAAGACCCATTGGCTATTTAACCAAGGGAATGAATGCCCTGTATACATGATTTACGGGCAGAGACAGAGGCCATTTTAAGTGATCTTTCTAGCAGTGGATTAAGTTATATTTAAGTTCAACATTCACTCACTCATTTGTTCTTTCTCTCTCTCAAGCTATGTCCGCGCTTTCGCTTTCGACATGTCGCACGGAGAGAGGCATGCTCAGAGCGACAGAGCATGCGATATCGCAAGAGTGGATTTTCTTGCGGAATTCCATTCTGCAAGGCAGTTTTCAAGCCAGTGTTCAGAATGTCGCGGTCTTTGGAAGAAATTTTTAATTTTATTGATGAAATTTACCGGCATTGTGGGATGTCAACCACTCCGCATACACAAATAAAATTATTAATACATTTAAAATAATTATTTAATAATAATTAATGTGTATTGTTTTAAAATAAAAACTAAATGTATTTTTAAACAAAGCAAATTGAAAAAAAAAAAATTGAAAACTTGTACTATATCATTGAAATTTTCTTTTTGAAATACAGGGAGAAGATTTCAAAAATATGCATCAGCTAATTTGTTATTATAAAAATACTGAATAAAAAATTCATAGGAATTAAAGACCCACTTTGAGAAAAAAATAGATGTTTTAGTATTATAAAAGCAGGTTACAACCTCAGTTCGTTTGCGTGACGTAATTTTTCCCATGTCATGCATTGCTTGCATCCAAATGCGTATGATCTTGCAGGTATCATTTTCATTTGAAGCTAAATATCATCGACACATTTTAAATGTCCATCATGGTTTTCTAGTCGTGTTCTTCATTTAACCCCATGTTAAAGAAATATGAACGATTTTCATTAATAACAAAATATACTTCTTAACTTCTTACATATGTAGAATTTTTTTTCATTATATATGAAAATTCAAAAGTAATTCTTCATGGCCCGCATTGCTCAGAAAAGAAGTAAATGTCTTGGTTTAATTCTTTACTTTATATTAAAGAGATTATTTACTTACTTACTCTCTCTCTATATATATATAGTATGATTAGCTAACGATTTTTCTTGAATTTTCTGTATAATTCAAAAGTAATATAAATGTTCCTTTTATTCAGAAATAAATTAATATACCAGTGTAATTTTACACTATATATTTAAGAGATAGAATTTTAATAACGAGCAATATTCTACCGTTTTCTATTCTTAGTATTTGTTTGGTTTTATTACTTCATAAACAAAGCTATAAATTGTAGTTCTATTTCTAATAACTTGGCATATAAAAAAACCCAGATCTTCTCTATATTCCATATCACCAATTATTAATTTCTCTATCAAACTACATTGATGTAGAACCTACGCGTATAAGAAAAACCATCTCTAATCGGTTACTGAGTCCTCCTATCGGTTACTAGTCAGTCCAATTAATTACCGATCAGCAGAAAGTGATACAATAAAAGGGAAGGTGAGTATCCTCGAAAGAAACGATGATAAGAGTTATGCCGAAGCAGTTAAGAGGAAGGCTGAATGGGAGGAAAAAGCTGGTGAAGAAAAGACACAGAGAAATGAAATTGAAATTATACTTAGAATCAGAAGTAACCAAGAAAGTTATTAAACCAGAAAAGCTGGGAATAGGAATAAAGAAATGCAAAATGATCTGATCAATGCTATCAGCACTTCCAAGTTAACTGTGGATGTTAAGAGGCAAATAAATGATGACATTGGGGAGCTAGTCAGTCCAATTAATTACCGATCAGCAGAAAGTGATACAATAAAAGGGAAGGTGAGTATCCTCGAAAGAAACGATGATAAGAGTTATGCCGAAGCAGTTAAGAGGAAGGCTGAATGGGAGGAAAAAGCTGGTGAAGAAAAGACACAGAGAAATGAAATTGAAATTATACTTAGAATCAGAAGTAACCAAGAAAGTTATTAAACCAGAAAAGCTGGGAATAGGAATAAAGAAATGCAAAATGATCTGATCAATGCTATCAGCACTTCCAAGTTAACTGTGGATGTTAAGAGGCAAATAAATGATGACATTGGGGAGCTAGTCAGTCCAATTAATTACCGATCAGCAGAAAGTGATACAATAAAAGGGAAGGTGAGTATCCTCGAAAGAAACGATGATAAGAGTTATGCCGAAGCAGTTAAGAGGAAGGCTGAATGGGAGGAAAAAGCTGGTGAAGAAAAGACACAGAGAAATGAAATTGAAATTATACTTAGAATCAGAAGTAACCAAGAAAGTTATTAAACCAGAAAAGCTGGGAATAGGAATAAAGAAATGCAAAATGATCTGATCAATGCTATCAGCACTTCCAAGTTAACTGTGGATGTTAAGAGGCAAATAAATGATGACATTGGGGAGCTAGTCAGTCCAATTAATTACCGATCAGCAGAAAGTGATACAATAAAAGGGAAGGTGAGTATCCTCGAAAGAAACGATGATAAGAGTTATGCCGAAGCAGTTAAGAGGAAGGCTGAATGGGAGGAAAAAGCTGGTGAAGAAAAGACACAGAGAAATGAAATTGAAATTATACTTAGAATCAGAAGTAACCAAGAAAGTTATTAAACCAGAAAAGCTGGGAATAGGAATAAAGAAATGCAAAATGATCTGATCAATGCTATCAGCACTTCCAAGTTAACTGTGGATGTTAAGAGGCAAATAAATGATGACATTGGGGAGCTAGTCAGTCCAATTAATTACCGATCAGCAGAAAGTGATACAATAAAAGGGAAGGTGAGTATCCTCGAAAGAAACGATGATAAGAGTTATGCCGAAGCAGTTAAGAGGAAGGCTGAATGGGAGGAAAAAGCTGGTGAAGAAAAGACACAGAGAAATGAAATTGAAATTATACTTAGAATCAGAAGTAACCAAGAAAGTTATTAAACCAGAAAAGCTGGGAATAGGAATAAAGAAATGCAAAATGATCTGATCAATGCTATCAGCACTTCCAAGTTAACTGTGGATGTTAAGAGGCAAATAAATGATGACATTGGGGAGCTAGTCAGTCCAATTAATTACCGATCAGCAGAAAGTGATACAATAAAAGGGAAGGTGAGTATCCTCGAAAGAAACGATGATAAGAGTTATGCCGAAGCAGTTAAGAGGAAGGCTGAATGGGAGGAAAAAGCTGGTGAAGAAAAGACACAGAGAAATGAAATTGAAATTATACCTAAGAATCAGAAGTAACCAAGAAAGTTATTAAACCAGAAAAGCTGGGAATAGGAATAAAGAAATGCAAAATGATCTGATCAATGCTATCAGCACTTCCAAGTTAACTGTGGATGTTAAGAGGCAAATAAATGGTGACATTGGGCAGCTAGTCAGTCCAATTAATTACCGATCAGCAGAAAGTGATACAATAAAAGGGAAGGTGAGTATCCTCGAAAGAAACGATGATAAGAGTTATGCCGAAGCAGTTAAGAGGAAGGCTGAATGGGAGGAAAAAGCTGGTGAAGAAAAGACACAGAGAAATGAAATTGAAATTATACCTAAGAATCAGAAGTAACCAAGAAAGTTATTAAACCAGAAAAGCTGGGAATAGGAATAAAGAAATGCAAAATGATCTGATCAATGCTATCAGCACTTCCAAGTTAACTGTGGATGTTAAGAGGCAAATAAATGGTGACATTGGGCAGCTAGTCAGTCCAATTAATTACCGATCAGCAGAAAGTGATACAATAAAAGGGAAGGTGAGTATCCTCGAAAGAAACGATGATAAGAGTTATGCCGAAGCAGTTAAGAGGAAGGCTGAATGGGAGGAAAAAGCTGGTGAAGAAAAGACACAGAGAAATGAAATTGAAATTATACCTAAGAATCAGAAGTAACCAAGAAAGTTATTAAACCAGAAAAGCTGGGAATAGGAATAAAGAAATGCAAAATGATCTGATCAATGCTATCAGCACTTCCAAGTTAACTGTGGATGTTAAGAGGCAAATAAATGGTGACATTGGGCAGCTAGTCAGTCCAATTAATTACCGATCAGCAGAAAGTGATACAATAAAAGGGAAGGTGAGTATCCTCGAAAGAAACGATGATAAGAGTTATGCCGAAGCAGTTAAGAGGAAGGCTGAATGGGAGGAAAAAGCTGGTGAAGAAAAGACACAGAGAAATGAAATTGAAATTATACCTAAGAATCAGAAGTAACCAAGAAAGTTATTAAACCAGAAAAGCTGGGAATAGGAATAAAGAAATGCAAAATGATCTGATCAATGCTATCAGCACTTCCAAGTTAACTGTGGATGTTAAGAGGCAAATAAATGGTGACATTGGGGAGCTAGTCAGTCCAATTAATTACCGATCAGCAGAAAGTGATACAATAAAAGGGAAGGTGAGTATCCTCGAAAGAAACGATGATAAGAGTTATGCCGAAGCAGTTAAGAGGAAGGCTGAATGGGAGGAAAAAGCTGGTGAAGAAAAGACACAGAGAAATGAAATTGAAATTATACCTAAGAATCAGAAGTAACCAAGAAAGTTATTAAACCAGAAAAGCTGGGAATAGGAATAAAGAAATGCAAAATGATCTGATCAATGCTATCAGCACTTCCAAGTTAACTGTGGATGTTAAGAGGCAAATAAATGGTGACATTGGGGAGCTAGTCAGTCCAATTAATTACCGATCAGCAGAAAGTGATACAATAAAAGGGAAGGTGAGTATCCTCGAAAGAAACGATGATAAGAGTTATGCTGAAGCAGTTAAGAGGAAGGCTGAATGGGAGGAAAAAGCTGGTGAAGAAAAGACACAGAGAAATGAAATTGAAATTATACCTAAGAATCAGAAGTAACCAAGAAAGTTATTAAACCAGAAAAGCTGGGAATAGGAATAAAGAAATGCAAAATGATCTGATCAATGCTATCAGCACTTCCAAGTTAACTGTGGATGTTAAGAGGCAAATAAATGATGACATTGGGGAGCTAGTCAGTCCAATTAATTACCGATCAGCAGAAAGTGATACAATAAAAGGGAAGGTGAGTATCCTCGAAAGAAACGATGATAAGAGTTATGCCGAAGCAGTTAAGAGGAAGGCTGAATGGGAGGAAAAAGCTGGTGAAGAAAAGACACAGAGAAATGAAATTGAAATTATACCTAAGAATCAGAAGTAACCAAGAAAGTTATTAAACCAGAAAAGCTGGGAATAGGAATAAAGAAATGCAAAATGATCTGATCAATGCTATCAGCACTTCCAAGTTAACTGTGGATGTTAAGAGGCAAATAAATGATGACATTGGGGAGCTAGTCAGTCCAATTAATTACCGATCAGCAGAAAGTGATACAATAAAAGGGAAGGTGAGTATCCTCGAAAGAAACGATGATAAGAGTTATGCCGAAGCAGTTAAGAGGAAGGCTGAATGGGAGGAAAAAGCTGGTGAAGAAAAGACACAGAGAAATGAAATTGAAATTATACCTAAGAATCAGAAGTAACCAAGAAAGTTATTAAACCAGAAAAGCTGGGAATAGGAATAAAGAAATGCAAAATGATCTGATCAATGCTATCAGCACTTCCAAGTTAACTGTGGATGTTAAGAGGCAAATAAATGGTGACATTGGGGAGCTAGTCAGTCCAATTAATTACCGATCAGCAGAAAGTGATACAATAAAAGGGAAGGTGAGTATCCTCGAAAGAAACGATGATAAGAGTTATGCCGAAGCAGTTAAGAGGAAGGCTGAATGGGAGGAAAAAGCTGGTGAAGAAAAGACACAGAGAAATGAAATTGAAATTATACCTAAGAATCAGAAGTAACCAAGAAAGTTATTAAACCAGAAAAGCTGGGAATAGGAATAAAGAAATGCAAAATGATCTGATCAATGCTATCAGCACTTCCAAGTTAACTGTGGATGTTAAGAGGCAAATAAATGATGACATTGGGGAGATAGTCAGTCCAATTAATTACCGATCAGCAGAAAGTGATACAATAAAAGGGAAGGTGAGTATCCTCGAAAGAAACGATGATAAGAGTTATGCCGAAGCAGTTAAGAGGAAGGCTGAATGGGAGGAAAAAGCTGGTGAAGAAAAGACACAGAGAAATGAAATTGAAATTATACCTAAGAATCAGAAGTAACCAAGAAAGTTATTAAACCAGAAAAGCTGGGAATAGGAATAAAGAAATGCAAAATGATCTGATCAATGCTATCAGCACTTCCAAGTTAACTGTGGATGTTAAGAGGCAAATAAATGGTGACATTGGGGAGCTAGTCAGTCCAATTAATTACCGATCAGCAGAAAGTGATACAATAAAAGGGAAGGTGAGTATCCTCGAAAGAAACGATGATAAGAGTTATGCCGAAGCAGTTAAGAGGAAGGCTGAATGGGAGGAAAAAGCTGGTGAAGAAAAGACACAGAGAAATGAAATTGAAATTATACCTAAGAATCAGAAGTAACCAAGAAAGTTATTAAACCAGAAAAGCTGGGAATAGGAATAAAGAAATGCAAAATGATCTGATCAATGCTATCAGCACTTCCAAGTTAACTGTGGATGTTAAGAGGCAAATAAATGATGACATTGGGGAGCTAGTCAGTCCAATTAATTACCGATCAGCAGAAAGTGATACAATAAAAGGGAAGGTGAGTATCCTCGAAAGAAACGATGATAAGAGTTATGCCGAAGCAGTTAAGAGGAAGGCTGAATGGGAGGAAAAAGCTGGTGAAGAAAAGACACAGAGAAATGAAATTGAAATTATACCTAAGAATCAGAAGTAACCAAGAAAGTTATTAAACCAGAAAAGCTGGGAATAGGAATAAAGAAATGCAAAATGATCTGATCAATGCTATCAGCACTTCCAAGTTAACTGTGGATGTTAAGAGGCAAATAAATGATGACATTGGGGAGCTAGTCAGTCCAATTAATTACCGATCAGCAGAAAGTGATACAATAAAAGGGAAGGTGAGTATCCTCGAAAGAAACGATGATAAGAGTTATGCCGAAGCAGTTAAGAGGAAGGCTGAATGGGAGGAAAAAGCTGGTGAAGAAAAGACACAGAGAAATGAAATTGAAATTATACCTAAGAATCAGAAGTAACCAAGAAAGTTATTAAACCAGAAAAGCTGGGAATAGGAATAAAGAAATGCAAAATGATCTGATCAATGCTATCAGCACTTCCAAGTTAACTGTGGATGTTAAGAGGCAAATAAATGGTGACATTGGGCAGCTAGTCAGTCCAATTAATTACCGATCAGCAGAAAGTGATACAATAAAAGGGAAGGTGAGTATCCTCGAAAGAAACGATGATAAGAGTTATGCCGAAGCAGTTAAGAGGAAGGCTGAATGGGAGGAAAAAGCTGGTGAAGAAAAGACACAGAGAAATGAAATTGAAATTATACCTAAGAATCAGAAGTAACCAAGAAAGTATTAAACCAGAAAAGCTGGGAATAGGAATAAAGAAATGCAAAATGATCTGATCAATGCTATCAGCACTTCCAAGTTAACTGTGGATGTTAAGAGGCAAATAAATGGTGACATTGGGGAGCTAGTCAGTCCAATTAATTACCGATCAGCAGAAAGTGATACAATAAAAGGGAAGGTGAGTATCCTCGAAAGAAACGATGATAAGAGTTATGCCGAAGCAGTTAAGAGGAAGGCTGAATGGGAGGAAAAAGCTGGTGAAGAAAAGACACAGAGAAATGAAATTGAAATTATACCTAAGAATCAGAAGTAACCAAGAAAGTTATTAAACCAGAAAAGCTGGGAATAGGAATAAAGAAATGCAAAATGATCTGATCAATGCTATCAGCACTTCCAAGTTAACTGTGGATGTTAAGAGGCAAATAAATGATGACATTGGGGAGCTAGTCAGTCCAATTAATTACCGATCAGCAGAAAGTGATACAATAAAAGGGAAGGTGAGTATCCTCGAAAGAAACGATGATAAGAGTTATGCCGAAGCAGTTAAGAGGAAGGCTGAATGGGAGGAAAAAGCTGGTGAAGAAAAGACACAGAGAAATGAAATTGAAATTATACCTAAGAATCAGAAGTAACCAAGAAAGTTATTAAACCAGAAAAGCTGGGAATAGGAATAAAGAAATGCAAAATGATCTGATCAATGCTATCAGCACTTCCAAGTTAACTGTGGATGTTAAGAGGCAAATAAATGGTGACATTGGGGAGCTAGTCAGTCCAATTAATTACCGATCAGCAGAAAGTGATACAATAAAAGGGAAGGTGAGTATCCTCGAAAGAAACGATGATAAGAGTTATGCCGAAGCAGTTAAGAGGAAGGCTGAATGGGAGGAAAAAGCTGGTGAAGAAAAGACACAGAGAAATGAAATTGAAATTATACTTAGAATCAGAAGTAACCAAGAAAGTTATTAAACCAGAAAAGCTGGGAATAGGAATAAAGAAATGCAAAATGATCTGATCAATGCTATCAGCACTTCCAAGTTAACTGTGGATGTTAAGAGGCAAATAAATGATGACATTGGGGAGCTAGTCAGTCCAATTAATTACCGATCAGCAGAAAGTGATACAATAAAAGGGAAGGTGAGTATCCTCGAAAGAAACGATGATAAGAGTTATGCCGAAGCAGTTAAGAGGAAGGCTGAATGGGAGGAAAAAGCTGGTGAAGAAAAGACACAGAGAAATGAAATTGAAATTATACCTAAGAATCAGAAGTAACCAAGAAAGTTATTAAACCAGAAAAGCTGGGAATAGGAATAAAGAAATGCAAAATGATCTGATCAATGCTATCAGCACTTCCAAGTTAACTGTGGATGTTAAGAGGCAAATAAATGGTGACATTGGGCAGCTAGTCAGTCCAATTAATTACCGATCAGCAGAAAGTTATACAATAAAAGGGAAGGTGAGTATCCTCGAAAGAAACGATGATAAGAGTTATGCCGAAGCAGTTAAGAGGAAGGCTGAATGGGAGGAAAAAGCTGGTGAAGAAAAGACACAGAGAAATGAAATTGAAATTATACCTAAGAATCAGAAGTAACCAAGAAAGTTATTAAACCAGAAAAGCTGGGAATAGGAATAAAGAAATGCAAAATGATCTGATCAATGCTATCAGCACTTCCAAGTTAACTGTGGATGTTAAGAGGCAAATAAATGGTGACATTGGGGAGCTAGTCAGTCCAATTAATTACCGATCAGCAGAAAGTGATACAATAAAAGGGAAGGTGAGTATCCTCGAAAGAAACGATGATAAGAGTTATGCCGAAGCAGTTAAGAGGAAGGCTGAATGGGAGGAAAAAGCTGGTGAAGAAAAGACACAGAGAAATGAAATTGAAATTATACCTAAGAATCAGAAGTAACCAAGAAAGTTATTAAACCAGAAAAGCTGGGAATAGGAATAAAGAAATGCAAAATGATCTGATCAATGCTATCAGCACTTCCAAGTTAACTGTGGATGTTAAGAGGCAAATAAATGATGACATTGGGGAGATAGTCAGTCCAATTAATTACCGATCAGCAGAAAGTGATACAATAAAAGGGAAGGTGAGTATCCTCGAAAGAAACGATGATAAGAGTTATGCCGAAGCAGTTAAGAGGAAGGCTGAATGGGAGGAAAAAGCTGGTGAAGAAAAGACACAGAGAAATGAAATTGAAATTATACCTAAGAATCAGAAGTAACCAAGAAAGTTATTAAACCAGAAAAGCTGGGAATAGGAATAAAGAAATGCAAAATGATCTGATCAATGCTATCAGCACTTCCAAGTTAACTGTGGATGTTAAGAGGCAAATAAATGGTGACATTGGGGAGCTAGTCAGTCCAATTAATTACCGATCAGCAGAAAGTGATACAATAAAAGGGAAGGTGAGTATCCTCGAAAGAAACGATGATAAGAGTTATGCCGAAGCAGTTAAGAGGAAGGCTGAATGGGAGGAAAAAGCTGGTGAAGAAAAGACACAGAGAAATGAAATTGAAATTATACCTAAGAATCAGAAGTAACCAAGAAAGTTATTAAACCAGAAAAGCTGGGAATAGGAATAAAGAAATGCAAAATGATCTGATCAATGCTATCAGCACTTCCAAGTTAACTGTGGATGTTAAGAGGCAAATAAATGATGACATTGGGGAGCTAGTCAGTCCAATTAATTACCGATCAGCAGAAAGTGATACAATAAAAGGGAAGGTGAGTATCCTCGAAAGAAACGATGATAAGAGTTATGCCGAAGCAGTTAAGAGGAAGGCTGAATGGGAGGAAAAAGCTGGTGAAGAAAAGACACAGAGAAATGAAATTGAAATTATACCTAAGAATCAGAAGTAACCAAGAAAGTTATTAAACCAGAAAAGCTGGGAATAGGAATAAAGAAATGCAAAATGATCTGATCAATGCTATCAGCACTTCCAAGTTAACTGTGGATGTTAAGAGGCAAATAAATGATGACATTGGGGAGCTAGTCAGTCCAATTAATTACCGATCAGCAGAAAGTGATACAATAAAAGGGAAGGTGAGTATCCTCGAAAGAAACGATGATAAGAGTTATGCCGAAGCAGTTAAGAGGAAGGCTGAATGGGAGGAAAAAGCTGGTGAAGAAAAGACACAGAGAAATGAAATTGAAATTATACCTAAGAATCAGAAGTAACCAAGAAAGTTATTAAACCAGAAAAGCTGGGAATAGGAATAAAGAAATGCAAAATGATCTGATCAATGCTATCAGCACTTCCAAGTTAACTGTGGATGTTAAGAGGCAAATAAATGATGACATTGGGGAGCTAGTCAGTCCAATTAATTACCGATCAGCAGAAAGTGATACAATAAAAGGGAAGGTGAGTATCCTCGAAAGAAACGATGATAAGAGTTATGCCGAAGCAGTTAAGAGGAAGGCTGAATGGGAGGAAAAAGCTGGTGAAGAAAAGACACAGAGAAATGAAATTGAAATTATACCTAAGAATCAGAAGTAACCAAGAAAGTTATTAAACCAGAAAAGCTGGGAATAGGAATAAAGAAATGCAAAATGATCTGATCAATGCTATCAGCACTTCCAAGTTAACTGTGGATGTTAAGAGGCAAATAAATGATGACATTGGGGAGCTAGTCAGTCCAATTAATTACCGATCAGCAGAAAGTGATACAATAAAAGGGAAGGTGAGTATCCTCGAAAGAAACGATGATAAGAGTTATGCCGAAGCAGTTAAGAGGAAGGCTGAATGGGAGGAAAAAGCTGGTGAAGAAAAGACACAGAGAAATGAAATTGAAATTATACCTAAGAATCAGAAGTAACCAAGAAAGTTATTAAACCAGAAAAGCTGGGAATAGGAATAAAGAAATGCAAAATGATCTGATCAATGCTATCAGCACTTCCAAGTTAACTGTGGATGTTAAGAGGCAAATAAATGATGACATTGGGGAGCTAGTCAGTCCAATTAATTACCGATCAGCAGAAAGTGATACAATAAAGGGAAGGTGAGTATCCTCGAAAGAAACGATGATAAGAGTTATGCCGAAGCAGTTAAGAGGAAGGCTGAATGGGAGGAAAAAGCTGGTGAAGAAAAGACACAGAGAAATGAAATTGAAATTATACCTAAGAATCAGAAGTAACCAAGAAAGTTATTAAACCAGAAAAGCTGGGAATAGGAATAAAGAAATGCAAAATGATCTGATCAATGCTATCAGCACTTCCAAGTTAACTGTGGATGTTAAGAGGCAAATAAATGATGACATTGGGGAGCTAGTCAGTCCAATTAATTACCGATCAGCAGAAAGTGATACAATAAAAGGGAAGGTGAGTATCCTCGAAAGAAACGATGATAAGAGTTATGCCGAAGCAGTTAAGAGGAAGGCTGAATGGGAGGAAAAAGCTGGTGAAGAAAAGACACAGAGAAATGAAATTGAAATTATACCTAAGAATCAGAAGTAACCAAGAAAGTTATTAAACCAGAAAAGCTGGGAATAGGAATAAAGAAATGCAAAATGATCTGATCAATGCTATCAGCACTTCCAAGTTAACTGTGGATGTTAAGAGGCAAATAAATGGTGACATTGGGCAGCTAGTCAGTCCAATTAATTACCGATCAGCAGAAAGTGATACAATAAAAGGGAAGGTGAGTATCCTCGAAAGAAACGATGATAAGAGTTATGCCGAAGCAGTTAAGAGGAAGGCTGAATGGGAGGAAAAAGCTGGTGAAGAAAAGACACAGAGAAATGAAATTGAAATTATACCTAAGAATCAGAAGTAACCAAGAAAGTTATGAAACCAGAAAAGCTGGGAATAGGAATAAAGAAATGCAAAATGATTGTAAGAGGTGGAATAGCGGTTGAAACTGAGACGAAAGAGGACCTTGACATCCTCGTTAATGCTTGTCGAAAAAAAGAATGAGACGTACACCGAAAATGAGATGTCGAGGGAAAATGCGTAAGAGATGAAATGATAGAGTTACTAAAAAAGCAGAATGCTGAGCTGGAGAACGATGAAATTGACCAATTATGAGACGTACTGTTTAACTGGATACTGAGACTTAAAGTGGGATGTAAATGGAAGGATTGCGGAAAACCGACGCCTTCACCAACTTGAGCAGTGAAAGCGTAAATTTCAGTTCCTTCAGTGTTTGGCCACGTTGCCAAACATTGAAGGAACACTAAGACATGCAAAGTCCCTGCAAAAGTGAACCCGTTTGTCAGAAATTTAAGACAGATTGACGTAAAGCATCTACCGACGGATCAAGTCTGCAGTAGATAGCTGTAGTCTGCGAAATGGAGAAAATAGTGAGAACAACGGACTATTCCTCCACTGATGATGACAGCTTTAAACTGATTGTTAAATATTTATATATTGTTTGAAATTTACGTTTTCGCCGCTCAAGTTGGAGCAGTGTGTTTGTTGTCACTGCACAAGTGGTGCAGTATTCTATACGTTTAGTTGTAAAATGAAGCAATAAAATTGATGAGCGATGTATTTCGCAGGATCGGAACGGAATTGCATAAAGTTAAACATGGTTAGATGCTTCTTGGGATGTTTCTGCTCGTAAGCAGACGGTGTCAAGTGGCATAGATGGAGCGGACAGTGATTGGATCCGGAGTCGTCATGGCGACCAGAAGTCAGTAGATAATTTTTAGCCGTACAGGCTACGTTTCTCGAATCCTTGGAATAGAGAGATAGTGAACAAAAGAGAGGTTGCCTCGAGCATCACCAGATTGGTGCAAAATATTTGAATAAGTCTTTCGGGGAGCAGAAATCTGCTCTGGGGCTCTCCCGAAAATAATCTGGTGGAAGTCTTCGCTTCTTAGAAATTGGGGGAATCGATGACAGTCCTGGGGGCATTTTTTTGTTATGGCTTCTATAACGTCAGCATATTTTGAGTGACGAACATCTTTGCAACCTCGTAAGGATGTCCACCATACACATGTTTAGGGGGAAATAGCGGCTGATCCCGGATCTGTCGGTAAAGATGAAACTTGTGGGATTAGCCCGCAGAAACCAGGAATCTTAGACACCGTATGTGAATCCCCCAATAATGCAGTGGGAACGCATGGAGGTATTTTTTTATCTTTCAGCTGTGGGAGAGGTCTTTCCTGGTCGTGAGAAGCCACACGATACATGCGTGACGTCAGAGTATACTGGACTGAGGGGAAGGCTATTTGGCGCAATGCTCGCTTAAATAGTTTTCGGGGAAAGATGAACCATCGTCAGATCAGAAAGTTAAATGAATGGAATAATGACAAAACATCCTTTTGAGCCATCTTTAAGCAGGATTGAAGTCTTTTTCAGTTAATTTTGTTTTGTAGACTGGTGCAGCCATCTGTCGACCTGGACGGGAACGAAAAGTGAAACGCGAGTTAACTTCCAATTCACTTCATTTTCTTTCGAGTGGATGGGATAATTCATCAAAAAATTTTTAAAAAGCATTTATTAATACATAGAATTGTCATGCTTATGTGATTCAACAGAGAATTTAAAAACATGGTAGATAAAGAGTTCTTTTATCTTGTAATTATTATCTGACCTTGCCTTGCGTATAGTCTTTTGTTCAAACTTTTAATTTCTTTTCCCTCTGCCTCGAGACACACTTTGTGGGTTTTGTATCTTGTTTTAAGGGGACTCACTACCCTTAAATCTTTAAAACATTCTATTTTTTGAAAAAGATATATGTTAAAGCCTGATCGTTTCTGAACAAAATAAAGCAAACCGTATGAAAATATTCCGCTTAGTTCCGGAGATATTCATATTCTAAATATTTAATGACCGATCACGTTTATGGTAAGAACAATTTTAAACTCATTTTTCTCAAAATGTCATTTTGCATCATTCCGCACCTGATATCTCAAAAACTATAAACGTAATTCCGTGAAATTTTTATCACTGCATAATCGTGTCATTTTATTGCGTCTGAACTAGAATTGTTGCGATCGCTGCACATTTTGAAATTTTTTCCGGGAGTAAATGAATGTAAAAATTGGAGGAAATTTTAAGTACATTTCGAGCAGTTTTAAAAAAATTTAAAAAATAATTTAATGTCGAATGTTTTATGTTCGATCGTATTTTGAATTATTTATTTTAAATATAAAACGGGAATTTTACATTTAAGTGTAAAATTAATTTCAGAGTTCTGCGCGTGAGCCAGTATAGAATAAAAATACTTAAAAAACAAGGTATATCTAAAGCATTTTTAATAAAAATTATTTTTAATTATTTTGAGAGTTGAAAATGTGTTTATTAAAATAAATAGATCAATTTATCACATACATAAAATTTGGAAAAATTGGCAGTCAATTGAAATAGTTACAAAGAGTGAAAAAGTATGAAAATATGCCTTATTTCCTCGACTTAAGGGGCGTGAGTTCCCTTAAATAAAAAAAATAAAATAAAATAAACTGGAGCACGATCTCTCGATTCAAAAAGTTAAAATATATATATATAGAGAGAGAGAGTCGAGAGCCACACATGAAAAAAGAACTGAAAAACTTGAAACAATTTATAATAATTGAAATTGTAAAAGTGGGCGTTAGAATCGGAATACTTAAAAAGCATTCAACGTGTGTGGAATGTTGGCGACTTTTCTTTCGGAAGAGAATTCGTTTGGACGGCAGTTCATGACAAGTCGAGATATAAATAGGTGAATAATGCGGAAAAATTGGGTTCGTTTCGAAGTGGACATGCACGCGATGTGTCAGGGACGGAGGGGAAACCAATTCTACGATAAATGGCTTTTCAAATAATTTTGAAAAATGTCGAAGAAGGATGTCGATAACTTTTCGTGAATGATATCAAGCACAGATTCATTTTTTCGTAGTTCTGTTTTGTTTTTCATAGAACTCAATTAGAAGTTATATATATAATAACGCCTCGCTATCATTAATTGTTCTAAATCTGACGCTTATTCTAAATTATCCTTTTTTCAGCCTCAATAAAGCAGCTATTGAGGCAGCTGCGATTCAAAAACGAAATATCCGAATATCCTATTTTCTCCTCAATACTGTGGCGTCACGATGAAAGGTTAAGGCGATTCTCTGAGGCGTTGCTAAAAATTACTACTATGGGATCCATAACAAAGAAAGACAAGAGTCCTAAATAAAATGCGAAGCCAATTTTTAAAACAGAAACTGAACGAGGAAATTTATTTACAAACAAAAAAAAATTAACATTTAAGGTTACAACATATTCAATTTAACTCTGTGCAGATCTACAATGCACGCTTCCGGACCCATACAGTCCCAACTCAGGAGCTTAAAAAAACACGTCCACCCAAGGCGGATTCTGTGCGGCCACTCTCTCTCGCCAATCGTTGGTGAGAGTTTCTTCGTAACGCCGAAACTTTATTACATTCCAGAAACGTTAGGACGACAGCTTTACTGGCTGCATCTGTGGGAAAACGTTTTTAAATCACCCACGTGTTCAAAACCGGTGGAAACTGGCAAAACGTTCCCCGATACACACGCAGCTGTGTTTCAAGCACTCTGTGGGGTCTTGGGAAAAAATAAGACCATACTTTCAGTACGCTACAATACACGCGCGGGGAAGTTATTTTTATACGTGATTCGGAATCCAGTGATCTCGATTCCCCCTTTCGACTCATATACCACGTGATCGAGGTCCACCCATTAAAAGGACTTTAGCCACCTATCGTCAGCGTCGCGAACCCTGGGTCGAACATCGTCGGTCAGAGCCTGTCTCCGCCGTCCGTCCATACAATGTGATACTCAGACTCCGGCAGTTTGTTTGTGCCTCAAATCATCTCTTGTGCGGTAAGCTGTCTTATTCATAATAATTAAGGATTTTTATACACCATGATTTTAAATTTTCTGTTGAATCCTATAAACTTGACAATTCTATGTATTAATAAATACTTTTTTTGATGAATTATCCCATCCACTCGAAAGAAAATGATGAAATGCGTAATAATGAGAGCAATTATAAGAAAATGTCAAACATCTATTTATTGAATAACATATATAAACCCATTACCCGCATAATTATAACAATAAATAAAAATTATTCCATTGTAATGAAAATGTAATATACTTGGTTCCCTATTACGTTAATAGATGGCGCCTGTAGCGCAGTTACTTTTGGCTCCAGACGCTACTCTTATTTTCACGTAATGGATTTTAAAATATGAAATAAAGATGGCTAAAAGCATTAAAATAATGCATCGTCATCGCGTTCCGAGCTGTTCTAAAAGTGCTAGTCGGGAAGTTGGTTAAAAATCGATTTGTACCAGACAAACACACAAGAAAGCAAGTTAATGAGATCATGGTAAATGTGGCGACGCCGACTACGGTCTTCTAAGTGTGCACCATCTTAGAAACTGATGTCATCTTCGCCGAACCATTTCGACGCCCCCCTTTGCACTACAAATATTTGAAACACTTTCTAACGAAACAAGTATAATGTAGTAAAGGGAAGTTTGCCGACTCTTCTGTGGTAAAATCTGATGTTTAAGGGGACAGTGGACCTTCAAACCTAATTTTTTGGGTTTTGCTTGAAATTGGAATATGTCATTAGTACCATAGATATGTAAAAGTGGTTAACATTTAAACACGAAATATTAATAACTTACGAATTATGAATTATTAATTATATCAAAAATTGGCCTCATTAAAAATGTTCCACGCGCATTTCTTTTGCATATAATGGGGTCATTTTTATTTACAGGATACCTTATAGAACTAACGATGAAACTTATTGCTTATTTTAAGCATTTATTAAAAATATAAAAAGAAAAAATAATAATAATAGTGAAAACACCCTTTTTATGACGCAAATCGTCTTTTCGAGTGCAAAATTTAGAAATTCTGAGCTACGAAGCATAATTTTTTCAACAAGATTTATTTGATATACAGATAAGTATATAGAACTTAAATTTCAAAGCAATACGATCATTAGAAATGCGCCCGGAGCAGTTTGAATATTCGTATGACACGAAATTTTTTTATTTTGAGACATTTAAAGTGATTGCTATTAGTAACCACATAATATCTAAATTAAATACAAATGCCTATAACTAGGAAAGTAATCGCAGAAATTAAAAATCCTTTTTGCAACACATTCCCACTCGTCCGTAGTTTCACAATTCAATAAAATTTTTAAAAAATCGAATTTTTGGACAAATTTCCCAATTTTGAAAGTCCTTAAATTTTGAGTGAACCTGTGCCGTATTTATGAATAAAAAAATTGAAGACAATGGAGGTGACTTGTTGTCGAGTCACCTCTGCATTTCCGATTTCTCTTCCTAGGATGTCAACAGAAAGAGAGTTCTCTAAAACTCCAGACGATCGGTCATTTTTTCTGCCTCCAAACTTTTCGGAACCATTTATTTATTCAAAATGAAGATGTGGCAGTGAAAAAGATTTTATTTTTTTTAATTGATTGGGGGTTATTAGATATTAAATATCTACTATTAATGATTTTTGATCTTGTTGCTTAAGATTGTGGTTAGTACATTGATTAATTGTTGTGACTCCCAAAAGGTGTAAACTACTCTGGTTTACACTGACAAATTAATTTATTGAATATTAATACGCATAAATAATACGATACAAATTACTAAATATTTCCTCCTGAATTTACACATTACTCACAACTTCTTTACTTCTAAATTAATTCTCATATATTTAATTCATTCACTTGTTATGATAACATTTTATAAACATAATCACTCATATATCCATGTTCCATTACTACCAATATTTACTTCTATATATAAGCATAACATCATGTTAATTAAATTGTTTTTTTTACGAATCATCGGTCATCTCCTTAACATCTTATACTCTAACAATATACTCATCGCGCTCTATATTAGTTACACACTGAGAAGCAATGACAGTAGTATAAAAAGTCGGTACCTCGAAAGATGACTGTTGGATCACTATGATGGGCGGCTGGCACTCGTAATGACGTTTATTGTCATTGCACGGAACTAGGGCACTTTCGTCTTCTGGTATAAGGCTCCGTCAATCATGGCAGACACTGGGGCACGCTCATCATCGGTTCTCAGACTCCTTCGCTCCTTGCAGACCCTCGGCGCTCTCTTCCTAGGTATTTGGGCTCCTTTGCATGGGCCACGACTTATATTATATCATCGGGGGTTCTCAGTACATCGGTTCATCGGACTGACACTACTTCTATTTCCAAAAACTTGTAACGAACTCTCCTCATAGGTTATATGTGCCTTTCTTTCTTATTTCATATTATTTTCTCTTATTAATGCTGACTCCGCTTCTTGTAATTTCCACTGGTCATATTATTACCATGCCATCGCCATTCGTCCGTGGCTGCCTCTTCTCAATCCCCTTTTTACCAATGCGCATCGAGGGCGGGATTTATAAAATTTCCCCTTTCAACTTAACTTTTTCCCATGCTTCAAGCAGGGTGGTCTGTTTTATAGCCATCATAAATTTAGTGTTCCCTTTCTTCTATTCGTGCTAACTCTAACACTAACTCTTGAACTTTTATCTTATACTTCTTGCTACAAGCACAATCTCTAAATTTCGTTTCGGTATATTGCTGGCTTTCTTCGCTTCTCTTTTTATTGCCCGTCATTTGCTTTATTAGTTTCTTTCTTACATTTAGCAATTATTTTACTTAAGATGTCCTGTAATTTTCAATTCTCTTGCCCCTGGCCGTGACACTACTGTCATGTCCCTATGACGGAAGACATTTCCGAAAAGATAATTCTTGCGAGAAAATCCCGCGGCTGGCCTCTTTCGAATTCGAAACAAGTCGTGGGAATACGAAACCCAAGAAATACGGAAAAAGATATGTCAAGTGTGTATCCCAGTGCTGTTGGCGGTTGCCGATGCAACTGCATACTCAAGTTATATACAGGTAGCCCTCCCACAACACGATTTTGCTCTAACACGATAAGATAAATTGCGGGAACACTCGTATAACACTGCAACCCGTAACACGGTTTCGCTCTAACACGATAAAAATAATTTGTACGACAATACCTTTGTACGACAATGTACTTCTATAGCACTAGATAAGAGGAATTTTGTTTCACACATTTAAAGACTAAATTACCTTAAAATAATGACGGGAAGGAATAATGAGCTATAGTGGCTTTACGTGAAAATGTATTAACAAATTATGATTTATTCATTTATAACTCGATAAAATTACAAGATGGCCTAATCTCAGCCGAAAATCTTGAATCATTTTTCCCGAATGCAGACACTTCCGCCGAAAATTCAAAAGGGAGCTGCAAAATTAATTGTCCATCTCCATACCGTGAATCTACAATGACCTCGTAAGAACCAGCAAATAAACCAAAATTGCAGAGGATAGAAGGTGTACAAAATCTAAATGAAGAAAAAGTATAACTGATATCCTTTAACCGAAAAAAGGTTTTCGTTCGATTGTACTAAGCAGTGACGAGGAAGAAATTTATTAAATTAAGGTCGCATTCAATGAAAATAATATTTTTTGTTTCTTTCCGTTTTGTGTTACACATGCATTTATATTTTTAATAAAAATTAAGTTGCTTATATGGAATTTTAAAAATAATGTTTGTTTTTGATTAAGCTTTCAGAACTTAACCCCCTTTTTGTACTGTCTCTGGGTCTCATCATATAACACGGTTTCACACAACACGGCATTTTCTAGCAACCTATCTACCGTGTTAGAGGAGGGTTAACTGTACTGTGATACGTCGGATTTTTCGGAGGTCGTAGATTCGGTCGACGAAAGGCCAGTTTCGGATGTTTTAGTGGATGCGCGCGCAGACACGACAGCCATAAAAAGGGTAGAATATGTTAGAATGAGAGAGCTCCGAGTCAAGAGTTCGGCACCTTTATTTACAGACTGTCAAACATATGCAGGATTCCAGAAAGAGACAACAGTAACTTTGAAATAAAACAGCCGATAGAAATCTTCGATAATCGGAGAGAAATTGCCAACAGACGACAGTGAAAGAACTTCTGGGGAGAATTTCGGTCTTTGGCAAAGCCGACATGCCTCACAATTCCAATCCTCCAGCTTTCAAGAAGACATCGAGTGCGTGTTTTCAGTACAAAAGTGTAAAGTTTTTAATTCTTCTCTCCAATCTCCTCCGTCCATTTGAGTAACTGTTCCCTCCTTTTCTAGCGTGCTTTTTAAAACAATGTCGGTCAGCATCTAGAACGATTTTCAACGGGAAAGCAGGTTTTGGCTAACGAACTCATAGGTCACCTCCATCTTGTTTGAGACGGTACGTTTGGTAGAAGAAAGTTTTTCCCGTTCAATACCACTGGAAAAGGCACAACATGTTTTCCTCGTGCACCTTTTTTTTCAATACCACTTGAACGGTGAACTGATCGCAAAAATGACAAAATAGAATATATGCATATATAAGTACATATATACATATATACTTATATAAATATATATATATACACTCAAGAGCCAAAACATTATGACCACCCCTACATTTTGCAATGAATTTGCCTGGATGACGTGGAAGGCACGTGATCAGGTGGAAGTGGTATTTAACCGCTGCTGGAGAGTCTGGAGAATCCTTCTTTCACTTACTCCTGTGTGTGATGGGAAAGGCTGCGGATCTAAGCGACTTTGATAGAGGGCAGATTGTAATGGCTCGAAGGCTCGGAACAAGTATTTCCGAAGCTACACGACTCGTGGGTTGTTCGCGACCTACAGTTGTTAGTACTTATGCAAAGTGGATGGATGACGGTGAAACCAGTAGTAGACGACATGGTGTTGGACGTCCACACGCTATCAAAGAAAAAGGTCGTCGGAGACTGTCTCGCATGGGGAAGCAAAACCGGAGCCAGACAGTGGCTCAGCTGACAGCCCAGTAGAATGCAGGGCAAAGTAGAATAGTATCGCAGCACACTTTTCAGCGGACACTGTTGGATATGGGGCAACGCAGCAAACGTCCCACTCGTATGCCTTTGCTGACCAAGCGTCATCGCCAACTGCGCCTGCGCTGGGCCCGGGAACATCGCGACTGCTCCATGGATCAGTGGGAGAGAGTTGCCTGGTCAGATGAATCACGGTTTCTCATTCATCACGCCGATGGCCGTGTCAGGATACGCCGTCTTCCAGGCGAACTGTTGCTCCCTCAATGTACAGTAGGTCATACACAGGCCGGTGGTGGCGGTATTATGCTTTGGGGGACGTTCTCTTGGGCGTCTCTGGGACCCGTGGTTGTGGTAGAGCAGACCATGAATGCTACAGGGTATCTGAACATCATTGCGGACCAGTTGCACCCTTACATGGCCTCTGTTTTTCCAGCTGGAAATGGAATGTTCCAACAGGACAACGCCCAGTGTCACAAGGCTGAAATTGTGTTGGAGTGGTTCCAGGAACATGATGCTGAATTCCAGTTAATGTCCTGGCCGCCTAACTCACCGGATCTCAATCCGATAGAACACATTGTGGATGTCATGGGACGGCAGCTCAGAGTTCAAAGATCACCAATTCGCAATATCTCGGATTTGCGTGACCGTTGCTTAAACATCTGGTACAATCTGTCTCCGGCCATCTACCATGGACTTGTGGCATCCATGCCAAGGCGGGTTGAAGCTTTGTTGCGCGCCAAAGGTGGGCCTACTCGTTATTGACAGGTGGTCATAATGTTTTGGCTCTTGAGTGTATATATATATATATATATATATATATATATATATATATATATATATATATATATATATATAACACTGTTTTTTCTTTTTATAGAAAGAAAAAACAGTCCAGTACCTATATCATTAAATATCCAATAAGGGTGGGTGGGATTGGGGGCCTCAGACTTTGTGAGGAAAAGTCATAAGAAATGAGCTCCTGATGTACGGACATTTTTAATAGAATTTGCCGGAAAAATATTACACTTTTTCGGCATTGGTAATTCGACTTTTACGGCAAGAGTTTCTATATACATTTATGCATGTTTCTCTGTCTCACACTTTCTCTCTCTCTATCTATCTATTCAAATATATATATGTATGTGTGTATATATATATATATATATATACTGTATATATATATATATATATATATATGTGTGTGTGTGTGTGTGTGTGTGTGTGTGTGAGGCTAAAAATATGGGGGAGGGGCGATCGCGCGACCTTAAAACGGGATTTAGTAATTAAAATATAGGATTAACAATTTAAAAGTCTGGGAGTTCAAATAATCGGCATAAGGCATTGCAATGAAAATAGGATTAATGGGTTCGACTTGATTCAATTTCCGAAGAACCGAGGAGAATTTTAGGTAGACGTATAGCCTTGCAGTTTGGCGCTAAGAAAGGAAGTGTTTAGATCAGCAAAAAGAGCATGTACGTTATGACGACACGAATAAGTAATGAGCGTCACTAAGCGTTGGTTAACAAAGGAAATCTTCAGAGCCATGGAGAGATAGCAGCGAGTAAAGACGTGTGCCACAGATTTAAATTGGGTGGGGTATTGGGAATTAGTTTGATGGAGCTGAGTAATTAATTGGAAGTTAATAAAAGATGTTTGTAAAATCAATTGGACTGTTCTATGTCAACATCTTGAAAGCTTGATGGAGTTTTAGGGTTTGAATGTCCTCGCCACCGGACCACGAACTGCAAAATGTTTCTCAGGATGTTTTGGAATATTACGTTAATAGATCGGGCTTGAAGCACCAACGTCCGACATATATATATATATATATATATATATATATATATATATATATATATATATATATATATACAGATGGTGGACAAAATAATACGAACACCTGTGAAATAATGGAAAATCTTTATTAATAGGGGGTTGGACGACCCTTTGAGTGAAGTAAAGATTTAATGCGACGTGGGATAGATGCATAAAGGTCATGGACAATATTTAAAGGAATATTAAGCCATTCCTCCTGAAGAGCGGTCTCTAATTCCGAAAGTCCGGATGGAGGTGGAAATCGGGAACGAAGTTTGGACTCCAAATATTGCCATAAATGTTCAATAATATTCAAGTCCGGAGACTGAGAGGGCCAGGCGAGATGTTCAACTGCATCGTCATGCTCTTCGAACCATTCTTTAACACACCTAGCAGTGTGGATAGGGGCGTTGTCGTCTTGAAAAAGCGGTCGCTCTGCAGGGAATACAGTCTGGACAAAAGGACGGACATGATCCCCTAGAACGCTTAGATAGTGATTGGATTTGATCCTCCCATGCAGAATAACAAGTGGCCCCAGACCGCGCCAAGATATCGCACCCCATACCATAATGGAGCCACCCCCATGCTTCACAGTCGGCAAGAGGCATTCAGGATGAAACGCTTCTTTGGGCGTTCTCCAGACACAAACGCGTCCGGTCGTCTGAAATAGGGTAAATGACGATTCATCTGACCATATTACCTGTTGCCACTGCTGTGGGAACCAGCCTTTGTGATCTCTGCACCATTGGCGTCGCTTGAAAGCATTAGTTGCTGTCACCAAGGGTTTACGAATTCCCACTCTGCCACAAATGTTCGCAGCTTGGACTTTCGGCCACTGTTGTGCTTTGAAGACGTCGTCTTACCCTCTTCCGTGTACGCTGTCATAACGGCTGATACCGTACTCCTTGCAAACCCCAAAAGGTTTGCTGCTTCCGTAGTCGATGCTCCACTTAAACGCGCTCCAACTATCATTCCTCTTTGGAACTCTGACAGGTCTGACATTTCAACTTATCACAGACAGTTCGATAGAAGCATGCAACGTAGGTGACTGCTGTTGAGAGACTGATACCTTCTTCTTCACGCTCACTAGGTGGCAGACTTCTGTTGCAGGTGGCGCGGCTGTACTGCAGGTGTGAAATACGTCATACTTTTTCACAGCTGTTCGTATTATTTTGTACTCCATCTGTATATATATATATATATATATATATATATATATATATATATATATATATATATATATATATATATATATATGTATATACATATATATGTATGTGTATAGAAATTTATATATCTCGTCTCGACACAAAACGGATTGACAAGACCGACCGAAAATAGAATCATTCCGAGATCATAATTAGGCTTTTCGAAAGAACAGAATTCGTGCAAGAATGCCATGAACTCCAGATAAAAAAAGCGAGACGGAATTGTTTAGTCGCGAATCGAGTTTCTAAAAGAGGCATTACAAAAACTTTTCACCATCCGATGCGTGGGATTGGATTCTAATCCATTCTCATTAGGAGGGTCGACGAAACGGAAGGAATTTCGAATCTTTTCACTCGAGTCGCCCTCAAAAAGGGGGGTTTATTTTGTTGAATTAAAACGCATCTACTGAAGAGTGTTTAAACGAGAATCCGAGATTGGCGTCCGTTTGTCAATTACGATTTGCAGCTTCATTCCACAGATGTCGAAAAATTTACGAGACGTCTGTTCACATTCGGAAAAATATCTTCTGGGAGGAGATAATTTAGAAAAAAAACCACACTTTGTTCACGAAGGGATATTTTAATTTAAAAGGAAACTATTCTAAGCAGTATCCGACCCGGGTGTGCGAGAGAAGGTTCTGAATTTTGAATGAAAATTACCGAGGGAATCACTTTTCCACTGGAAATATTAATAGACTAGTATATAACCCCCGTCGAAAATGACGGAATGTTGATCAGCGTTTCGAGGGGTGATTCGTCATTTTCATCGGGCATTGCTGAAAACTGTACTTAAACAGCAGTGAACAACAAAACAAAACTAAACTCAATCAAAACTGAATCGAAACTGTTTCAAAAGGGAACGACTCACCACACAGCATGCATTGCCGAAAACGATACTTAAACAGCAGTAAACAACGATAAAATAAAACAAAAATAAAACGTGAAACACAATTTAATTAACGTTAAACATTAAATATTAGAAATGTAGTTATTGAAAGGGAATATGAAAAACCATGGAGTAGAATGAATTCGAAATTCGACTGAATGACTCAATCGAATAAACGTTTATTTTCGATGGATATTTTAATTTGAAGATATTTCAAAAACTAAACAATTTCGAGCTAGGGTGTTCGCTCCAAATTTTCATAATTTTTAAAGGGTTTTCAAAATATGTCACTTTTGTGGTATTATTTTTCGAGAAAAATTTCAGAGAATGGCGTCTCAATGTTAAGATGTTCCCGGCTTGGTCCGTCCCGGAATGGTTACCTACACTTCTATTCTAGGCTTTTATATAAGTAAAGATGTATACTTGATTCATCTTCGTTCGAGCTCAATTCAATGTTTTATTAAAAGACCATCTCATCGTAATACGAGCCAATGGAACTGGAAAAGTTGTTCTGGTGTAGAACTTTGTCCGGAATTGACAAAAGCAGCGTCAGAGACACTTAGATTCGCGAAATGAGTTTTGCACATCAAAATAATCGCTTCGATGCATATGATGACTTACGAGTGGCTCTTTCAAAGAGAGGCTCGTTTTTAAAGGATAATTATGAACTAACAACAACGACGTAGCGATTAAAAATGTGAGATATTGTTTTGTATGTAACTAGCTGAAATCCCGCGCTTCGCTACGGAGTGCATTCAAATTAAATACAACGGTCAATGTATGCAATTAATGCCAAAAAAAATAAATATACAGTGGCTCTCAAAAGTGTTCGTACGATTTTCAATGAAATAGGGGTCTATTCATTAATTAAAATGAATATTTCAGAATGGGTATTTAATAATAAGATCTATAACCTATTCTTAACAAAACTACATGAAATATTTTGAAAACATAGTAAAACTTTATTTTTAAGAAACCAATAATCCAAAAGTAACAAAAACTTTATCTCACAAAAGTCTTCGTACACTTGTAAAAAAAATCTCTACATATTAGTAAATATTCTAATTTTTCGTTAAATTAATATTTAGTAGGATATCCTTTAGCATCCACAACAGCTTTTAAACGTCTGGGAATAGATTGCTTTAGTTCTTTTGTAATTTTTGCATCAATGTTCATCCATTCTTCCATCATAATTATTTTTAGTTCGCTTTTCGTGTGAATATCGTGTTTTCGTACTCGAACCTCCAGTTCTCTCCAAATATGTTCTATTGGGTTTAAATTTGACGATTGAGGTGGCGTTTTCAAAACTTGTGGACAATTATAGAGACACCAGATGCGAACGTTGAGAGCCGTGTGCTTAGGATCGTTATCTTTATAAAAAACAAAGTTGTTTCCAATGCCCAAATTTTGGGCTGATAATTTTAAATTGTCTCTTAAAATATTTATAAAACCAGCATGATTCATTATGCCATCAATAAATACCAAATTTCCTAGTCCTGATGCTGACATGCACCCCCTCACAAGGATACATCCATCGGCATGCTTAACTGTTCCTACTAAGTTCTTGGGATTAAGTTCCTTCTTCTCCATACAGTTATACGCCCATCAGCACCAAAAACGTTCATCGGCAAATAAGACATTATTCCAATAGGTTTGGGGCTTATTTATCATTGATATATAAGCCGTTTATTTCCCCGTTCATTACAGCCGTGCCTGGGATATATTCCCAGGCACGGCTGTCCCCGCTCTTGACTTCTGACCCGATTTATGATCGCCTGACATTTTAATGTTGTCAAGTTTTATGATGGCGTCCCTAGGCTTTATGTTCTAGCCTCTCTGGTTTCATGTTGGGTGGTCCCTACCCGTTACCTCGCGATTCGTATATTCACATCCCGTTTATTACAAGCACTCAAACGTGAAATTTTCACAAATTTTCTAATTATAAATCTCTGATCACGTTTTGTTGACTTTGCCGGACGGCCTTTTCTTACCTTGTTTTCGATCCAATTTCCTTCTTTAAAGCGTTGTTCACATACTGCACAGTAGAATGGGATAAATTAAGCAATTTAGCAATATTCCGCACTGATTTACCACTACTAGGATAAAAAATAATCAATTTTCGAATGCTGTTTGTTGTTTCTTTACGACTACGAGCCATTTTTAAATAATAAATAGAATATTACGGAGTAGGCAAGCAAAAATTAAAGCCAAACGATATTTTAAATGCCACCACAATTCAAAAATAAAAATAAAGCTTCAGACGATAATTTTAATTATGAATTTATCCTAAAATATTTCTGTGTACGATGAATTTTGTGAGATAAAGTTTTTGTTACTTTATGCTTACTGGTTTCTTAAAAATGACGTTTTACTATGTTTTCAAAATATTTCATGCAGTTTTGTTAAGAAAGGATTATAGATCTTATTATTCAATACCCATTCTGAAATATTCATTTTAATTAATGGATAGACCACTATTTCATTGAAATTCGTAAGTGTACGAACACTTTTGGGAACCACTGTATATATATAAAACAGTTCCGTAACTGACTGACTGACATACAACGCACAGACCAAACCGTTGGACCTAAAGGGCTGACATTTTGCATGGCGATTCTTCTAATAGTGTAGGGGTGCACTAAGAAAGATTTTTGAAAATTTCTTCTTAGATTTTTTAAAATTAAATTTTTAAGCTGTTTTTGTAACTTTTTTTAATCTTGCATTTAAAATAATAAATTGAGAGTTATAAAATTTATATCGCGAGAAAGATCCTAAAAATTCCTTTAAAATGAAATCTTTTTCGAATCTTTACCTCCATTTCCTGATTTTTGGTGAATTTTTAAAGATTTATTTTTAGAATTTAATGTATTAAATGCCGATCACGTGATTTCTTTTTCCGGTACTTTCAATAAATTTATTGTCACGTGCATAACAACTAAATACACAAAAAGATTTTTTTTTCTTGCTACTGCGGCAGACGATTGGAGATTATTTTGTAAACATTCCTTACGATATTTTTATAAATATATATATTTTTTTCTACATCAATTGTATATATTGATCGTCGTATTTATTATAAATATGTATATATATATATATATATATATTTATTTTTTTTGGCATTAATTGCATACGTTGACCGTTGTATTTAATTTGAATGTACTCCGTAGCGAAGTGCGGGTTTTCAGCTAGTTATAGCATACTTAAAGAAATTGGCCGGGGAAATGAACCTATTAAAATTTCTATTTCTAAACAAAATGGATCTCGAAGAATCCTTCTGATTTTAAAAATTATATATATACTATTTAAAAAAAAAAAATATATATATATATATATATATATATTATAGATATTAATATATATATATATATTATAGATATTATTATTATATAGATATTCCGAAATATCTTCCGTAACTTCTGTTCCGATCTCCCCCATCAAAATTGTTTTTGCTCCCGCCATCACCCGAGTCCATTCATGAGTGGGTCATTCGGCACTCTCCCACCAGAGGGCGCCCTCGCGTATCGCGTTTTCCGTTATTTAAATCCGATGCCTCCGCACCTCGCTCCAGATTCGTAGCGAGTATTCTCCGTTCTGCGTAGCTCGTGCCTTCCGGAGCGACACTTCCCGAAAAATTCGAATCCACGCCTCGCAAACACTCGGTAAGTCTGCATTCCATTTTATTTTTTTTTATTACGCGAGGCATTGACAGAGAGAGACAAGGTATAATAAAACAAAATTCTTCGAAGTGAAATTTATCGTCTGTCGAGAAATGGTAAAATCGTCAGCGCAACAAGTGTCACGCTCATTTATGCAGAGCGAAATTTCCGGGGATTCCGGAAACCCTGCAAACGAGAGAATTTTATTTCGCATTTTTTACGTTTTTTTGGAATTTCTTTTCTTGGTTGTTTACTTTAAAGTAAAAAAAGTTTCGTTCCACGGCTGCCGTCCAATGTAAAGGCTACGAGAAAGTGTGAGGTATTATCTAAAAGAGACGTATGATATTTAAAATCCTTTCGCGTAGGTTTTTGATATACATCGTTTGGGGGCGGGATTTCAAATTACATGCCAATTCGGGATTAAAAAATGGCGCACTAGGCTGACCTATTTTAACATGCTTGTTAATTGAAAATTTTTGCTTAGTTTTTATAAAGGAAATATTTAGTTATGCTATTTATTTGCTGAACACCCACCTACCCACACCCCCCACAACCACACCCACACACCCACACGCACACACACACACACACATATATATATATATATATATATATATGTATATATATGTATATTTATTTATATTTAGATACACACACATATATATATATATATATATATATATATATATATATATATATATACATATATATATACATATATATATATATATATATATATATATATATATATATATATATATATATATATATATATATATATATATATATATATATATATATATATATACATACATAAATATATATATATATATATATATATATATATATATATATATATATATATATATACATACATAAATATATATATATATATATATATATATATATATATATATATATATATATATATATATATATATATATATATGTATATATATATATTGAAATTGTTAACTGAATTGAGAAGCCAGCATTGCAGTAGTGCTTTGTTTGTAGTGTCGATCTGTTGTAGCAGTTCTAAGCGGTGCAATGCAGCAATTAATCTCTTGCGAGCTCTTTCTTCATCCGTAGAATAACTGTGTCGAAATTATAAATTGTATTAAAATAATAGAATGTTCTCCATTATTGCAGAGATTTAATTATGTATAGTGTGTGGAGGAGAGATAGAAATTCCAAGGGGGTATTCCGAGGTTCGTTCAAAAATTTCAAAACAACAATACATTTAAGCGATACTGTGTTTGGCATTCTGAATTTATACTATATATTATATATATATATACATACATACACACACACACACACACACTTTCGATTAATGCAGATAGTTCATCGAAAATCTTTCTTCCTGATGAAGCTAAAATTCATGTTGAAATAGCACAAAATGAATCGTTTTATATTTACACTAGCTGAAAACCTGCACTTCGCTACGAAGTACATTCAAGTTGAATACAACGGTCAATGTATGCAATTAATGCCAAATATATATATATATATATATATATATATATATATATATATATATATATAATAAATACAACGATCAATGTGTGCAATTGACGTAAAAAAACAAAAAATATATATTTATAAAAAAAATCGCAAGGGATATTTTTATAGACAAAATAACGTAGAAGAAAATATTCAAATTAAATCTAATAGAACATACTAAAGAATATAGTACAGTTAATATAGTACAGTTTGAGGAACATAATATCTTTTACTCTATTTTGATATTTTTTTGGATAATGTTCAATTGTCTGCAGCATTAGCAAGAAAAAAATATTTTTTTGTCTAATTTGCTGCCACGCACGTGACGATAAATTAATTTAAAGTACCAGAAAAAGAAATCGTGTGATCGGCATTTAATAAATTAAATTCTAAAAATTCATCTTTAAAAATTCACCAAAAATCAGAAAATGGAGGTAAAGATTCGAAAAAGATTTCATTTAAAAGGAATTTTTAGGATCTTTTTCGTGATGTTAATTTTATAACCCTCCGATTATTATTTTAAATACAAACTTAATAAGAGTTACTAAAACAGCTTAAAACTTTAATTTAAAAAAAATCTAAGAAGAATTTTTCAAAAATCTTCCTTAGTGCACTATAAGAAGAATCGCCGTGCAACATTTCAGCCCTTTAGGTCCAGCGGTTAAGTCTGTGCGTTGTATGCCAGTCAGTCAGTGAGTCAGTTACGGAACTGTTTTATATATATATATAGATAACGGACTAGATTAGTCCAATTTTCATGAAATGATAAAATAAATTTAGAGTTCAATCTGTTCATCAGATAAAATTCATCGTTTATTCTCAATCGATTCAAATCCGTAAAAGAATTTCTTACCCCAAACTGACGGAAAACATACGAAATCAATTCTCTTCTAGTCATACGTCACTTGGAATATTTTCGCCATTTCTTCCAATTTTTAGTGTAAACCCGAGAGAAAATAACGTGTCCGTAAAATCGGCTTCACTGTAAAAGATTCAACTGCTATTTGGGTTTCTCGGTAATTAAATTTTGGTATTGCTATTTCAGATGGAATAAACATGAGTGGTATAAAAAAAAATTGCGCGGTCGGGGGACCCCCGTCAGGAACGAAGTTCCTTACGTTATTTTTCAACTCTAAACGTGATTTAATATGCAGATTTCTATTGATTATATTAGAGTATTTTTGTCACGCCAAAAAGCGCAGCCCTCTTTTATTCAACCAACTCTCTCTCTCTATTTTATTAAAATTAAAAATTTTAATATATAAATTAATAATTTTTATAAAAATTAAAAATTTTAATATATAAATTGATTATTTTGATTTAGATGTTACCTAGCATAATTTTTAATCGGATTAATTTTATTATTTAATCACCAACAAAAATAAATTAATGGCACAATATAAATCCCGCGTGAATTAAAACAATAACAAACAATAAGTTTAAACAGAAAGACGCAATTCCATAGGGACGGTATAAAATCTTTCAAGTAAAGCATTTACAACTGGTCGAAGTTTATATAAACGATCATGCTGAGGCTCATCATGTGGTGGTTGTTTACTATTGTCATTAAAATGTAGAAATGCTCTTATCTTTTCAAAGCGTTTTAATGACATACATTCTTTTATTACATCATTGCCTATGGCAGGTGACCAATATGCCCTAGTGTTTGGTACATGTGCAATAGACATCATTATACAAATACCAATGTATTGTTTAATTTCTAAATTCGTGACATTGACACACTTTTCTGGGGTTTTTTGCACACTGAATAAATGTGTTTCTTGAAATATGCTCAATCAAATCTTCTGTAAAAATATAACTAAAATTTAGAGGTGTGTTTAAATTCATAATTTCATAAGCGATATTCTCGTCACCTCGGAATAAAATTTGATCATCATTTTGAAGTAAATTAGTTTTCTTTTCCAGTTGATTGCAGGCTTTGTTCTAAATGTATTATTTCTATAAGTTTTTGGCATGTTCCCACCATTAGGCAGATCGAGAACATCGCTATTATCAAGTAATGATACCTCATCTTCCGAATCACTACTACCACCAAAAATTTCATCACAAACTTTGTTTGGTTTATAATTAGGATCACCTGTGCTGCCATCGCTTTCTGAATCAGATCCATCTTCACTATGATCACTCCACGATCTGTTCATAAGTTCATCAATTTCTTTCTGTGTTAAAAACTTTCTTCCGCCATTTCCTTAAAATATGGCGTAAGCACACCATGAATCATTTTTGACATTTTTCAAAATTGAAATCATACTTGAATTTTTTATAAAAGATTAAAGAAGTATTTTATTAGTAATTATAAAGTTACGTACCTCTAAAATATATTTATAAAACTTTCAAAGGTGTAAACTGACTTTAAAATTCTGACAATATAGCAAATACTAAGGCAGGTCTGGTATGAATTGAATTGCATTCCTGCTGCCATCTATCCTACGAAAATGTAACTAACAGTGATTAAAAGCTTTGCTATGATGTTTCAAAATTAATACAAGGTACACAAGTGGATAAAAAAATATTGCTTTTGAATATAAAGGGGAAAAATAACTTATGTATCAAATTTGATCCAGTGTGCAGTGAAGGGTTTTAAAATTGCCGGTAGCGCTTGTGCGGGGATTTGAACCGGGGACCTCTGCAGTACTGCGGAGCATCGGACTGAAGTCCGATGTCCGATGCGATAACCATTCAGCGACAGAGTCCTTGAGAAAAAGCTCTTATGAAGGGGGCATAACGCTTTTTCGTTACGTGACGATTCCTGCCATTCACTCTACTGTAAGCCGCGTAAAAGAACTTGGTTCCAAAAATAATATGTATCGTAGACATCAGGACATACTCTAGGATGTCTATTATCCACTTTTTGTTTTCTTGTTGCCGGACTATGTTCGAATGGCATTCGAAGTCGGCTGTAGCCATGAACGTTTGCAGTCGATCGAGACCAGTTTGATACCACAGGTCCTGGCAGGGCCCGATTTAGAAAATCAACTCGGGATGGGGGGGGGGCGGCCCCCTAACACTGATGTCATTTCCAAAATTGACACACAAAAAAGAATCATTGTTAAAGTACCATTTTACCAAGAATTTTGAAGCCTATTTGAAGCCTAGAATGTTATCAAATAACAAAAAGCAAGTCAACGTATCAACTTCATTAAAACACCGATACAATGCAACCAGGAAAACTTATTAATCCATTACATACACTATAACAAAGGTGGGGGACCTTTTTACCATTAGAGGCCACACGTAAATTAGGTAGTAATAAAGGAGGCCGCTTAAGTTGATCAACCTATAAATGCGAATTTTATCAAATTATTAAAGTTTTAACAATTTGGTGCATAATATAGAAAAATAACAATAACAAAATTAAGTCCTTATTTATTTATTATTTGACGTAAAAAGTTACAGTGTAAAATATTTTTGTATTCACATAAGCATAAAAACTTGTTATAACATTAATCATTAATTATTATTTTTTTTGCAGAAAAAATAATACGTTTTAACGTACGTGGAGTCAGTCACGACAATAATAGTAAGAAAATAGTTTTTGTGTAGAGATCATAGAACATGTCTGGTAGTATTGCTAAGACACTCTGAGCATTAAATGACATATAAAGTGTAGTTAAAGTATCACACAATCAAGGTAAACGAGGCTCATTTGGATAAATATACAATTGTAGCGACTTTAGACAACAGTTTCAAAATGTCGACTTTATTTTGGCCGACGCTGTTCATGCCGTTCTTTATTTAATTCTATTGATTTGGAAATTGTCGTAATCTATATAATTAAATGTTAATTAATGCAAGTGCTAGCTTTTATGAAGGCCGCGCGTTCGCCACCTCTGGTTTATACAGTTTTGGGACAACATTCAGTCTCATACAAGTCTTTCCCCACCTTTGCACTATAACTATACATATCATAAACCAATCGATCAAATTTCAAAGGATATATATAAAAAAAAGGTAAAATAAAAAAAAATTGAATTGGGAATTTTCTTTTCTTTCTTTTAAAATAAATTTTTTTTTGTGGGGGAGGCCCAACATTCGGGGGCACCTAGGCCCGGGTCCTGGCAAAAGATGAGCGTAACATATCAAAGTTGTTTACGCTCCCAACCCTAAAGCTTTTTTTTAAGCTCGTCAGGCATTCTGAAAGGATTTTTGATTTTTCGCGAACAATTCCTTCTCTGCTAGGAGGCTCATATTTTGTTCCACTAGAGCAGCGGTTACCGACCGGTGGGTCGCGACTCGATCCGAAAACTATTAAAATGGTCTTTCTGTACTTTTGTAATTGTAGTTTTTATCTGCACCTAGGAACACTTCTTAGTCAGTATGAAACCACTTGTTGCATTTATTGCAAACGTATATCTATTGTTAAATAAATAACTGTTTTGCTACAAAGTGCTTAGATTTTGTCAACCATTTTCAAATCAGTATATGTCTTTAAATATTCTTGATATTGTCTTTAAATATTCTTGAAAGTTTATGTGCAATGTCTCCTTCTTTAGTCGAGCGTGCGTTACTGGTCAAATTCTTTTACCTCAACCAGTGCAACGCGTCAGCCGCTCTTCGTGCTTTTAGAACGCACAAAAAAATGCGTAAAGGTAACGGTCCTGTGTCAGTTAATGGGCTAAAAGCAATGGTTGCGACGTTTGAGAAAACAGGTTCTCTGAAGGTTCAGTCAGGCAGAGGACGAAAACTTTCAACCACAGGATACAATCGAAGCAGTTGCCACGGCGATTGTCGACAGAGGACCAGACAATATTGCTGCCACCAGTAGCGCTCGTGGATTAGCTCGGAATATGGATATGCCTTACAGTACGGTATGGAAAATCTTACGAAAGATTATCAACTTCTATCCGTACAAGATCAGCCGTGTACAGGAGTTACTGTACCCCGAACATGATAAGCGATTGACTTTTGCTCTAACTTTTATTGCCAGATGATGCTTGGCCGTGGAAAATCTTATGGGGAGACGAGGCCCACTTTTACCTGCATGGAACTGTGAATACCCAGAACTGTCGAATTTGGGATGACAAATCACCACATGCAGTCACAGAAATTCCCTTACATTCACCAAAGGTAACTAGGGTTTGGTGTGGGTTCACGGCGGAATTTATCGTATGTCCATTCTTCTATGAGAACATTACCCCGACAGGACCGGAAACCTGTTCTGTTACCGGAGAGAAATATCGCCACATGTTGAACAGCTTTGTCATTCCGGCACTTCTGCCGGCCACATTGAACCTCATTTGAATGCAAAATAAAAGGTAATTTCCGTATTGATTTGCATTTGTTAACACTCTATTTTCTATTACACAGCGCCAAATATTAGCCTAGCGGTGACTTTTGGAACTAATTTATTTTTTCGCTGAATCCTTCGTCCCCCGTTTTGTTTAATCTTCCTACAAAATGTGGCGTCATTCTCGCAAATAGATCGCGCTACAGAACACTGTGAGCACTGTCAGTTTAATTATGGCCACCCGGTATATATAATATATATATATATATATATATATATATAAAACGCTAGTCATAATATATAGAGATAACGTTTTGTCGGAAAGAGTCATCTCTGTCAAATTTCATCTCTGTCATCCAAATCAATTTTCAATCGTATTCGTTTTTCTCTCGCAATCCGATTTTACTCGTCATTTCCCAAAATTAGCGTCTCGTCTGAAATTTGACAGTTTAAACTCTGTCGAGGTTGCTTTTGCAGCCTGTAAACATTACTGCTCAATACTCGACAGAAGTGCTGTCTGTTTTAGTAGTAAATTGATTTTTAGTTTCATGGATTTTTAAGGGGACTCACTACTCTTAAATCTTTAAAACATTCGATTTTTTGAAAAAACATATATGTTAAAGCCTGATCATTTCTGAACAAAATAGAGCAAACCGCCTGAAAATATTCCGCTTAGTTCCGGAGATATTGATATTCTAAATATTTAATGACTGATCACGTTTATGATGAGAAAAATTTAAACTCATTTTCCTCAAAATGTAATTTTGCGTCATTTCGCAACTCATATCTCAAAAACTATTCCGTGAAATTTTTATCACTGCATACTCGTGTTATTTTATTGCATCTCAACTAGAATTATTGTAATCGCTGCACATTTTGATATTTTTCCGGGGGTAAATGAATGCAAAAATTGAAGGAAAATTTTAAGTATATTTCGAGTTAAGTTTATTTAAAAAAATTTAAAAAATATTTTAACGTCGAATGTTTTATGTTGAATTTTATTTTGAATTATTTATTTTAAATATAAAACGGGAATTGTACATTTAAGTGTGAAATTAATTTCAGAGTTCTGCGCGCGAGCCAGTATGCGATAAAAATGCTTAAAAAACGAGGTATATCTAAAGCATTTTTAATAAAAAATATTTAAAATTATTTTGAGAGTCGAAAATTTGTTTATTAAAATAAATATATCATTTATCACATACATAAAATTTGTAAAAATTGGGAGCGAATTGAAATAGTTACAAAGAGTGAAAAAGTATGAAAATATGCCTTATTTCCTCGACTTATGGGCCGTTTAAAAAGGGAAAAACGGAATCCAGCAAATACTTCATCTTTTGCTTTGATTATTCGTGTTTTCAACCAAATCATCAAACATAATGGCGACGATGGCCGTTGGCGGAAATGAAACCGTCTCTTACACAGAATTTCATTCTTTGCGTGTGACATCCATGACAAGACATTATTTTCAAAATATCCGTGTCTTAGGGATGCGACATCGATGTTTTGATAAAAACATCGATGTTCCAAACATCCATTTATTGAAGTCGATATTTTTTTAACATCGATGTTTTGTACTCGATGTTTTACGTTCTCTCGATGGTTTTTTTTAATGAAAAAGTACCATAATAAAAAAAATTACCACGTAGCATAATTTTCACACTCAGTAAACGTAAGTCTGAATTCTGAAAAGGACGAATACAAAAGGGGGAACGATTCCTTAACAGACAAATGGCAATCGACAACCAATGAACCAATCAGAGCACTTTTGAACCAATCAGAGCGCTTGGAATGTTCACGACACTCCAGAACCTTCCATCGGGTTTTATTTTATAAATAGTATATACACGAGAGCGGACATTTAAGTTTTTGTTTTTTTCTGGTTTTATATAAGTCGACGTCAATATTATTAGTAAGATTCCTCCCCAAAGTACCGTTTGGAAATATTTTTGCGAAACCTCTGACAAATTGGCGAAATGCAATATTTGCCTTAAGTCCCTCAAAATACCACGAATTTATCTGGACATTTGAAGGCAAAACATGGCGATATTTACAACGAGAACTTGGAGTCATCAATGTAGCCAGAGGCAAAAGCGACCAAGTTTTTGTCATTTGTGTCAGACTAATCAGAGAGTAAAATTAAATCACCACGACGAACCGAAGTAACATTAATGTTAGAGATTACTAAACCAGTTTTCAAAAATGAATGTTCTAAACTAAAACATCGATGTCATGTTTGTTTCTTTTGCAAGCGATCGTGTTTATTTATCGCTCAAAATTTTCCTCTCGAAACTAAATTTTGATGCAGAGCTCGAGTTTTCAATCAGTTTTTATTTGCTTTTATTCACGTCACGGCAAAAAGTGAAGGACAAAACAAAATTTTTTATATAAAAAGGTCTTTTCCTTTATAAAGAAATCACGTGATCGGCATTTAATAAATTAAATTCTGAAAATAAATCTTTAAAAATTCCCCAAAAATCATAAAGTGGAGGTAAAGATTCGAAAAAGATTTCATTTTGAAGGAACTTTTAGGATCTTTCTCGTGATATAAATTTTATAACCCTCAAATTATTATTTTAAATGCAAACTTAAAAAAAGTTACTAAAACAGCTTAAAAATTTAATTTAAAAAAAATCTAAGAACAAGTTTTCAAAAATCTCTCTTAGTGCACCCCTACACCATGAGAAGAATCGCCATGCAACATGTCAGCCCTTTAGGTCCATCGGTTTGGTCTGTGCGTTGTGAGTCAGTCAGTGAGTCAGTTACGGAACTGTTATATATATATAGATTATATCGGACTCGCCGAACTCCGTATGGAGAAAAGTTTTTCCATAGAAAAAACAACAATAGAATTCGAATGTCAATGTCAATATTAGGGTGCACCGTGTTTTTCTTTTCCCCGTACGACAATCATCCACACTATTTTCTTCGTCGAAATGGCTTCCGGCCAGTTCTTCATTTAGTGAAGAATTTGCACGTAAGAGTAAAGCTCAACATAAACCTGTTCTGTGTTCAGCCATGCTTAGGGATGTTTTTATCAAAACATCGATGTTTTAAGCATTCATTTATTGAAGCCGATGTTTTTTTAACATCGATGTTTTGTGCTCGATGTTTTATGTTGTCTCGATGTTTTTTTTAATGAAAAAACCCATAATAAAAAAAAAATTGTGTGGTCGGGGGACCCCCGTCAGGAACGAAGTTCCTGACGTTATTTTTTCAACTCTAAACGTGATTTAATATGTAGGTTTCCATTGATTATATAGTATATGTATATATATATATACATATATATATATATATATATATATATATATATATATATATATATATATATATATATATATATACACATATATACACACACACACATATATATATATATATATATATATATATATACACATATATATACACACACACACACATATATATATATATATATATATATATATATATTTATATATATACACTCAAGAGCCAAAACATGACCACCCCTACATTTTGCAATGAATTCGCCTGGATGACGTGGAAGGCACGTGATCAGGTGGAAGTGGTATTTAACATTTCCGTCCATTGAGAGAAAGCTCTTCTGGAGGGAGCATAACGCTTTTTCGTTAAGTGACGATTCCTGCCAGTTCACTCTACTGTATGCCGCGTAAAAGAACTTCGATCCAAAAAGAACAATATTTAAGAATAGAGAAAAATAGATAACTGACATAAAGAATAGAGAAAAGAACAATACACAAAACTTTTCCATTAGTTAAAACAGATTGATTTTGTTAATGAAATTTATAATAATATAACTGCGATGCCATGGGAATTTATTTTTCTATAATAAGCAGAATTTACTTACCAAAAATGGTGTGGTTGAATATTAGGAAATCCATTTCTTATTTGCTATAAATACGTTTTAGAATAAAATGCAATAATGTGATTATAGCAGTTAACCTGGATGTTCCGATTTTTAAATAAATATTTGGAATTTCTCAAAAAAGGAATGAATAGATAACATAAAATAAATAGCAACAGCGGTTTTAAAAGAAAATTCCCCTCTAAGCATAGAACAACTAAAAATCAAACCGCATTCAAAATTTCCCAGCATGCATCGCTCATTTTTTACAATGAAGATAATAAATAATAAAAGTTCTATTAGTTTTTCAAAGCTATAAATGTATAAAATGATTAATATTTAAATTGGTAAATTCTTTACCAATTTACATGGCTTTTTTTAGCTATTTGCCAAAAGATGGCAGCACATGTAAAATTGTTTTGGCAGATAGGTAAAGCAACGCTGAACAATTGTGTTTCATTTTTTGATGAAAATATTAGTCCGTTTTAAAATATTTTTAAACAAATGAGGTCTAGTTTGAAAGAGAAATGTCTGTAGTCTCAGACTGTAAAAAGATCAAAATTCTACGATCATTTTTTGGCGAGTTATCGTAATCTGAAGATGAAAATGTCACTATTTTCCCACAAAACATAAAATAAAAAGAATTAACACAACAAAGAAATTAAATTAGAAATTGCCCACAGCGCTTGTGCGGGGATTTGAACCGGGGACCTCCCGCTCAGCGACAGCTCGCGTCCGATGCGATAACCATTCAGCCACGGAATCCTTGAGGAAAAGCTCTTATGGAGGGGACATAACGCGATTTCGTTACGTGACGATTTCTGCCAGTTCACAAGCCGCGTAAAAGAACTTCGTTCCAAAAATTTTGGTGGAGATATGCACAGCAAAGTTTCTCAAACTATTCTTTACATGATTAGTAGAGATTCTCAGCTGATTTCAATTATTGAAGACAAGGGCTTCAAACACTTGTTAAATGTAATAACTTTAGATTTTTTTGGAACGAAGTTCTTTTACGCGGTTTTCAGTAGAGTGAACTGGCAGGAATTGTCACGTAACGAAAAAGCGTTATGCCGCCTTCATAAGAGCTTTTCCCCAAGGACTCTGTGGCTGAATGGTTATCGCATCGGACTACGGAGTAGTATCGGACTATCGCTCTACGGAGCGAGAGGTTCCTGGTTCAAATCCCCGTAGAAGCTGGCCGTTTCTATTCCCACTCATTCTTGGAATAGCGCAGTATATATATATATATATATATATATATATATATATATATATATATATATATATATATATATGTCATATATATTGCATTATACAAATCGTTGAAATTTCTGGATATAGATGGAATATACCAGAAATATACCAAGATATATATGCTATATATATTCATATATATATATATATAGCATATATATCTTGCCGTCAACAAGTTTGGGACTTATTATGTTCGTGGTATCCAAGCTTAGCTTTGTCCATATTTCACGCTTTTAATCCCACGGGCCATAAAGCACGGCGTGTACGAATTAATTTATACGGTCGAGGATTACTTTGTCCGCGAGATAACATTAAACGTTTTCTGGGGAGGCTCTTTTCCCCACCCATTAACTCTTTCTTTGTTTTGGGGGCTCTTGTATTTGTCTCGTCTTTTCTATTGGAGGATTCATGCACTCGATGATATTGATATTTCTCTGTATTGTACCAACACGCTGAATTCCATTTTTTGCAAGATATACAGCCAAATCTATAGAAGTGTAAAATCGATCAAAATATAATTTGAAATTGACTTGACTCTGTGTATACTAATCCTTTTATTATATAATCTATTAATAAATGTTTTAAATTTGGCCTTACGATTAAGAAAAGAACAATATAAAGATTCAATCAGAAACGTAATCTAATGAATATTGTAATGTCTATTTAATAGAATTATATAATTTATACTATCTATATCATAACATATATTTAATAACATAATCTATATTTATTCCTAATAATGCAATCAAAAAACCGGATAAATATGGCCTTGAAATAAAAATAAGAACCATAGAAATATTGAAACAAAAATATAATAGTGAAATATGAAAAGCAATATAAATACGCACCTTTGCAGGTATGCAAGATGAATCTAAGTTGCCGTAGATAATCCAAAAATACACAGTCTGCTGTTTGAAAGCCAGATACGTATATGATGAGAGACGTCCAAATTACAATATTGAAAAAATAAACATCGATATGTATACTTTTACTAACTTTTAAATCAAATCAAATGAGCACAAACTCGCGAATGGCCTATTCTAAGAATCAGTCCTAACAATATTTTTATAAGTGGTGCCATCTATTCGCAAACTCATGCTATACAGTTAAATATCGGTGCTTCCCAGATGTGCGTATTTAAGCCTCGAAGTTTAACAGAAAGGGAAGATTTTGCATGGATATATCGCTTTGCAAATGTGCAAAACTGCGCACTAAAGGACATCGTGGTAATAATAAACAAGGATAATTTGCTAAAATGTTCCTTTCGTACGGAAGATTCCTTCGTTATTATTATTTCAGATTGAGATAAATATGAGTAAAGATCGGTGATACTTTTCCAAATGAAACGAGTGGCCAACACAGGTCGCTTGTTTACAATGACGATGTGGAAAACTCGCATATTTTGTAAGCACAACACGGGAACGTGCAATGACACTTCTCCGCTTCAAAATATCTTCTAAATGGATATTGGCAGCAGGTGATGGGTACACACAAGTTAATATATATATATACATATATACATACATATACACACATATATATATATATATGTATATATATATGTATATCTATATTTATATATATATATGTATATATATATATATATATGTATATATATATGTATATGTATATATATATCTATATTTATATATATATATATATATATATATATATATATATATATATACACATATATACACACACACACACACACATATATATATATATATACACTCAAGAGGCAAAACATTATGATCACCCCTACATTTTTCAATGAATTCGCCTGGATGACGTGGAAGGCACGTGATCAGGTGGAAGTGGTATTTAACCGCTGCTGGAGAGTCTGGAGAATCATTCTTTCACTTACTCCTGTGTGTGATGGGAAAGGCTGCGGATCTAAGCGACTTTGATAGAGGGCAGATTGTAATGGCTCGAAGGCTCGGAACAAGTATTTCCGAAACTGCACGACTCGTGGGTTGTTCGCGACCTACAGTTGTTAGTACTTATGCAAAGTGGATGAATGACGGTGAAACCAGCAGTAGACGACATGGTGTTGGACGTCCACACGCTATCAAAGAAAAAGGTCGTCGGAGACTGTCTCGCATGGTGAAGCAAAACCGGAGCCAGACAGCGGCTCAGCTGACAGCCCAATACAATGCAGGGCCAAGTAGAATAGTATCGCAGCACACTGTTCAACGGACACTGTTGGATATGGGGCTACGCAGCAAACGTCCCACTCGTGTGCCTTTGCTGACCAAGCGTCATCGCCAACTGCGCCTGCGCTGGGCCCGGAAACATCGCGACTGGTCCATGGATCAGTGGGAGAGAGTTGCCTGGTCAGATGAATCACGGTTTGTCATTCATCACGCCGATGGCCGTGTCAGGATACGCCGTCTTCCAGGCGAACTGTTGCTCCCTCAATGTACAGTAGGTCATACACAGGCCGGTGGTGGCGGTATTACGCTTTGGGGGACGTTCTCTTGGGCGTCTTTGGGACCCGTGGTTGTGGTAGAGCACACCATGAATGCTACAGGGTATCTGAACATCATTGCGGACCAGTTGCACCCTTACATGGCTTCTGTTTTTCAAGCTGGAAATGGAATGTTCCAACAGTACAACGCCCCGTGTCACAAGGCTAAAATTGTGTTGGAGTGGTTCCAGGAACATGATGCTGAATTCCAGTTAATGTCCTGGCCGCCTAACTCACCGGATCTCAATCCGATAGAACACATTTGGGATGTCATGGGACGGCAGCTCAGAGTTCAAAGACCACCAATTCGCAATATCTCGGATTTGCGTGATCGTTGCTTAAACATCTGGTACAATCTGTCACCGGCCATCTACCAAGGACTTGTGGCATCCATGCCAAGGCGGGTTGGAGCTGTGCTGCGCGCCAAAGGTGGGCCAACTCGTTATTGACAGGTGGTCATAATGTTTTGGCTCTTGAGTGTATATGTATATATATATTTATTTATATATATATATATATATATATATATATATATATATATATATATATATATATATAACACCAAGAAAGACAAGAGATATCACAACAAAATTTATTTTGTAGATAACTAGGGGCTTCGCCCCTAGGCTCGCTACGCTCGCTCCTCTGGTGAATCAAGTGAATGAATGACTCAATACTTGTTTACAGTGATTGAGTCATTCATTTGTTTACAGTTGAAGCTTCCCCCCCTCCCGGCGAAATGGATGAAGCCCGGGTAGATGGGGGGTATAAGCCCGGATGAAGATGGGTGAAAAATCGGATCTTCTTTCAATCCTTCTGCAAAGCAAGCAAATGAGAAGATTTTTTTGAAGTATTTCTTTAAAATTCAATTAAAAATCGAAATTTTAAGATAGAGACTTGAAATGAAGTTTATATGAATGAGAAAGCTTTCATCTTCCAATTGATATAAATATTTTGTTCCAATTGATATAAATATTTGTAACATAATAAGTCTGATAGCATCGAATTTATATATCTCGAAACGCATAAATTTTTCCAAAAAGTGAGTTTTCAATTTTAATAAAAATATCAGTCTGTTTTAAATTATTTTTAAACAAATGAGGTCTTGTTTGAAGGAGAAATGTCTGTAGTCTTAGATTGTAAAAAAAAAAATTCTACGATTCTTTTTTGGCGAGTTATCGTAATCTGAACATGAAAAAGTCAATATTTTCCCACAAAACATAAAATAAAAAAGTCCGACGAATATGAGACATGTCTTACTTTCTTCCCCATATTATTCTGCATCGGTTGGTATCGGTCTCGACCCCATACGCCCAGCGGTTTCGGAGGAGATAGCGTGACAAGCTTTTGACAGCGGCGGCGGCGGCTGCTGCAGCGGCAGTTAGTTTTTTTTAAGAATAGAGAGACATGTTGACCAAGTATCAAATGATTAAATTTATAGACTTCTGTGAAGTGTGGTTCCTGCCAAAATCAGTAGCCAGAGTAGCCGCCATTGTTGGAGATCACCGCTGCCACACGCCTCGGCATTGATTCAAAGAGACTTTGGATGAGTTCTTGGGGTACAGCAGACCAAGCAGCTTCCACACGTTGCCAAAGTTGATCTGCTGTGGCAGCAGGGGATGGAATCTGGGTCAATCGTAGAGCAACCATGGACCACATGTTTTCTATCGGCGAAAGATCCGGAGAGCGAGGCGGCCAGGGAAGCAATTCAATCTGGCGATTGACGAAGAACCGTTGGACAATGCGTGCCACGTGTGGTCGCGCATTATCCTGTTGAAATATGGCTGTGTGGAAGCCCTGAAGGTAAGGAAGAACAACTGGCTCTAACACCTCGGAGATGTAGCTCTGGCTGTTTAATGTACCGGCAATGCGTACTAGAGGTGTGCGAGAGTGATATCCAATACCGCCCCATACCATAATACCCGGTGCAGGACCAGTGTGGCGGTGCATAACGCAGCTGTTCAGCATCCTCTCTTCACGGTGTCTCCAGACTCGAATGCGACCATCGTGGTGTTGCAGACAGAAGCGTGACTCGTCAGTAAAGACAATTTCATTCCATTCTGCCGTCCACATCCTTCTGTCATCGCACCATTGGCGGCGGAGACGTCTGTGGTTCTGCGTCAAGGGTAGACAAAGCAATGGACGTCTTGCGGACAGACCACTCTGCTGTAAAAGGCGTCGAATGGTACGCGCAGACACTGGATGTTGCGTTACATACTGCATGTGCTGTGCTATGGTTCGTGATGTGACTGAGCGATCCGTCACTGCCATGCGCACAATTTGCCTGTCATCACGTGAAGTGATGAGAGGCCGGTCCGTCGTACCCTCCTGCATCCAACGATCACATATCCGCATTACAGTTGTTTGGTTTCGTCCAACACGACTACCGATTTCCCTGAAAGATAATCCACAATCTCGGTAGGCCACTATCCTTCCTCTGTCGAACTCGGATACTTTATCAAAAGAAGTTTTCGAAGAGGTATAATTGATCGTTTTTTTAAGAAAAACACAATTGCCGAACTTGAAATCGTCGAAATCTCCAAGCCTTAAATAGCTCTTTGAAGTGGCGCCACAGGCGCGCGTGATGTGCGTGTGGGCTGAAATTCTAATCATTTGCATATCTCACCTCCGCTAATGCATGTTGTAAATTTCATGTTATTTGCATGTTTCCTTCAGGGTGTTGCCTTTACAGTGGCCAGCAGTGTATATATATACATACATTTATATAATATATATACATACATTTATATAATATATATATATATATATATATATATATATATATATATATATATATATATATATATATATATATATATGACACGCGTAGGGCTACGCCCGTCATCTTACAAATTATGGCAGTCATGGTATATCCGGTAGTGTAGCAAAAGTAATTCAATCAATGATTGAGCAGGCATCAGTTCAATTTAATCCAGTTTTATTCTTTTTCATAATACCACCTCTCCAGATCTACGCATTTAGTCGTGCGCCATTTATTTTTTTAGAGCCGCGGCGAAACACATCTGATAGCATCGACTTCTATCCCACGCTCTATCCAAATTCGCGGGCATCTCCGCGCGCCAACTCTCCTTGGACATGCGCAGAGCCCGAAACAGATATCTTTCAAGGCTAAATAAAATGTACACGTTCCTCCTCGACCGCAGAACTCAGAGGCTCGCGAAGATTATATAATAAAAAGGGAATTTCCCTTTCCCAATTTGCGTCTTTGAATAAGAACAATTAGAGGCGAATTACGCCACGAATATAATTTAATTCCCAAGCCCTCTTTAAATTTAGAATAATCATTCTTTTCCCACTAAATCCTTTACATATATATATATATATATATAATGATTCGGTTTTCGGAATACTTTGCCGTAAGAAACAATATAAGGGAATGGACTCCTTAATTGTTATGTCAGTCTACTTCTGGAGGGACTGGTCAACCAAGAGTGGTTAGATTTCTGAAAATTTTAACTTGAGACAAAGTAGAATGCTTCTAATCTAAACAAGACCGAGGCAGATGTAGAAAGAACCATCAATCGATAGAGACTGCCGGAAAGTAACTCTCGAATCACGTTGCCCATGTCGGTGCAGGGGGGTCGTTTGTGTGGGGCGCCATTTTGGGCCGTATCTATCGATGTGTCAAATTCCCAATTCCCCTAATAGTTGCCGTGTTCTGTGTATGCCTCTGTCAAGTAACGCCTCCGATTCACAAACATATCAGCTTATATTAATCTCACGTGCAAAAATACAATAATAAACAGGAAATTAAAAACACCAAACAACTTTGTAGTGTTGGTCAACATTTGATCTAGAAGGGGCTTTAAAAGTTTACTTCTACCTGGACGAATCAAGTGTGGAATATTGTATATTGAAATGCTGTTGGCATACTCAAGTCATACACTGCCGAGGGGCAAAAGAGAAAGTTAAGTAATCGCAAAAGTGAATTACCGTGAGGAAGTTAAAAAAAAAGTGTTGTACGTGTAGATTATGCTATTTCTTTTCCCTGCGTTCGTTTTAATAAAATGTTTTCATAAATAATGGAATTTTCCTGAATGGATATTCTTTAGAACTGTTCCTTAACGGAAGGATCGCTTCGGAATGCTTCCGTGTTCTCGGTTTCTATGCTATAGAGGAATACCTTTTGAAAGCACCATCGGCATGTGTGCTCCGTTATTTCCACATCGTGAATAACTTCCTCACCGTGATTCGGGGGAGACCTAAATTAATATCCCCGGCCAAGCCTTTGTTAGAAAGTTGGATCTTTATTAAACGGCGAACACAATCTCAATATCCTCCAGCGAGGATTGAAAAAGAAACGTTTTCGGTCTTTCGGCGAACAACAAAGTGTGGAATTTTAGTGTATTCATCAAGAGTGAAGTACAGTCGAACCTCCATATATCGAGCTACCCCATATCGAAATTTTCAATATTTCGAACTCTTAGCAAATCTCCAAGTTCATTACATAGAAAAACTGTTTCTATATATCGAAAAAAATCTCTATATATCGAAATTTTTTAACACGACATATTGGGAGATTTTATTCCACTTTAGAATAAAATCTCCCAATTTTTGGCGTTTGAAACAATACTTCGTGGAAAATGTCCCTCATGAAGTTTAGTGGACTGAATAAATGCGAGCATTTCTTTGATGAACTTTCCACAAAACTGGCTGTTCAGCAAGATATTCGTAGCTTTTTTTTTTAAAGAATGTAACTGTTATCACTGTAACCACAGTCTGGATTATTGTTTTTTTAAAAGGTATATAGAACTCAATAAATCTTTCATATTAATTCATTGTTTCGTTATTGACTTTCATTTAAAGTGATTCGCATATAAATTAGAAATGGAGTTTCGTATACGAAAATTATCTTTAATTTTAATGTTTTAGGAGAATTATGATAAAACTAAGATCAATTCTATATATCGAAATTTCTATATATCGAAATTTTTTCCTGCATTTTGCTACTTCGATATATGGGGGTTCGAGTGTTCATTTTTATTTTTCATTTTGTTACATTAAAATTCCCTTCTCTCGGCATTTATTGTCTAATCTAATAATAATGCAAAATTATTTTTTTTCGAAGCATGATATAAACTCGTTATACGATAGGTGATATCAGCACTCTAAGCGTTGTTACTAGGGTATCTCATTTCCCGGCAAATAATGAATCCCGGGAAACGAGAACATTTTAAAGAGATTCCCGGGAAAGCCGGGTTTCTAATATTTATTATTTAAAATTTTGTTAAATAAAAAAAAAATCATTTCATTTTTAAATAAAACAAAAGACTTAATTACTAATAGAACAAAGGCAAGTTATTTATTAGAAGAGTTCTTAAAATACGTTCCGAGACAAACTAGCGCATTAATTGAATTATCATCGAGTCGTGTCCTAATTCTGGTGACAAAAAGTCAAGCAGTCGAAAATTCTCTTTCAAATCGCGTGCAATTTGGTGTCATTTCATATTTGGCGTAAAATCGTACCTGCCAAACCCAATAGGGTTTTCAGAAAACAAAAACCGCCCAAAAACTACGAGATTTCGCAAAAAATTGCACCTTGGCGTCCGTAACCCTGCTGAAACTTTATCAGTTTGTAATCCTTTGAGTTTTTGTAAATGATTTCTTGTTGTGGCCGTGATTATAAAAGATCAGCACATTGCATTCAAAATAAAAGGATAAAACTGGAATTCACTTACCACACTTTATTTAAGACTTAAGTTAGGAGAGCACAAACATTATTTGCACGTGGCACATCGCAATTATTAGCACGAACATTATTGGCACTTGTACGTCACAATTCTTAGCACGGAAATTATTGGCACGTGTACGTCACAATTCTTAGCACGGAAATTATTTGTACTTGGACGTCACAATTCTTAGCACAAAAATTATTTGCACTTGGACATCACAATTCTTAGCAAAAGACCAAGAAACATCGGTCAATTCCGCATTTGTACAAATCCGTCCAACGCATGCGCAGGAACTGGGCCTACATAAGCTCGATTCAAAACCCTTCGTAGACCAGTCGTATCTCCTTCGCGCAAACCACGTGCTTCAGAAAACCCTCTCTATAAGAACACTCTCGCCGAAAAAATTCGAAGACTGACTTCACATAACGTTCTTCAGCCGGAAAATCAAAATTTCCACACGTTTAATGTTGCCAACGTTTTTTTTAAAACTTTGTTAAGAAGTTCTGGAGAATGTCCGGTTGGGCGAGCAGGAGCGAAGTAAAACCTAGTTTCGAATCGGATGCTCCGGAACCAGTTTTAAGTCGATGTTTTCGTACCAGTGTTTGGTGACAGGGTCTGCAGACTGACTCGGTTTCTTGTTTTTGCAGGTAGACATGCAGTCCGCGTTTGCTGCCGGTTTCTTCGTGCTGCTGATCGTCCTCAGCTGCGGCCCCACCCCTTCGGACGCTCGCAGGTGCACCAGGATATGCGAGAAAGGACGCTGCAGGCCCATCTGCCTCAGGGACGCATCGTGAGTTGCACATCCTCATATCTCACCATACTACGAAGCCCAAATTACTTCTTTGCTTCAAAGCTCAAGGGTTATATATACATATATGTATATATGTATGTAAATGTATATATATATATATATGTGTGTGTGTGTGTATGTATATGTATATATATATACATACATATATATATAAATAAATAAATATATATACACTGAAGTGCCACTGAATTAGGGATACCTACCTAGTAACGAGTTGGGCCTCCTCTGGCCTTGATAACGGCTGCCACACGACGAGGCATAGATTCAACAAGTTTCTGGAAACGTTCCACGGGAATGGCTTGCCAAATATTGGCTAAAGCTGTCCATAATTCAGTAAGGTTCTGAGGTGCTGTGTGATGGCCTTTCAAGCCTTGTTCCAAAACATCCCAAAGATGCTCAATAGGATTTAAGTCTGGACTTCTAGGTGGCCAATTCATGACAGAGAAGTCAGAGGAATGCTCATCCAACCAGCCAGTAGCCAACCGGGACTTGTGAGAGGTACAGTTGTCTTTCTGGAAAACTCCATTACTGTGCGGATAACAGAACAGCATAAACGGATGGAGGTGATTACCCAGCAACTCTACGTACCGAATTGCATTGAGGGAGGTTGGTACACGCACCAAAGATCCCAAACTGGGCCACGAAAAACACCCCAGGCCATGATTGAGCCACCATGCCCTTGTACAGTTCCAGCCAGGCATGCAGGATCCATGGCTTCATGAGCCTGACGCCATATTCTTAGCCTCCCGTCGGCGTCAGTCGGTTTCAGTCCTCTACACTCCAGTCTCTGTGCTCTCTTGCCCAGGCAAGACGGGCAGCCCGATGGCGAGTATAGAGCAATGGTACTCTCGTAGGTCGACGGCTCCCGAAACCCATACGGTGAAGCGAGCGTTGCACTGTCCGTTTACTGACTGTACGACTGGCACCGTCATTAAACTGGGTGGTAATTTGAGATAATGTTTGGCTTCGCTGGCTACGTACAATACGCCTGAGCCGTCTCTCACCACGCACTGTCAAGGCTAATTGTCCTTTGCAGTTTGCCCGATCGCTAGTTTTTTTTCCACCATCCATGTATTCTTGGTATACTCTTGACACTGTCGACCTTGAAAATCCAAGCTGTCTGACGATTTCGGAAATTGAATGGCCCATGCGTCGCGCACCTACGATTTGTCCGCGATCGAAGGCGTCTAAATCAGGCAGTTTACCCATACTGGCAATTCCAACAACTAATTCAGACCAACCACAGTACGCGCTATATATGCAGTTACCACAGCGCCCTCACTTGCGCATACATGATGCGCAGCGCTTCACAATTTGCATAGGCTTTGCTATCCCTAATTCAGTGGCACTTCAGTGTATATATATATACATACATACACACACACACACACACACACACACACACACACACACACACACACACATATATATATATATATATATATATATATATATATATATATATATGAAATGTCCGGATTTACATCTCATGAAATAGGAGCATACATCGTGGCCGGAAAATAATAAAGTCAGCTTCAGGAACAAACAAATTTATTAAAGAATAAAGCAACACATCTTACTCGCTTCCAGCCAGTCCAGCGTCTCCCGCAAAAAGCGCCAAAATAGAATTAGGTCAGAGAGGTTGCCAGAATTGGCGGAGGAATTTAGTATGTGGGAAGGCGAAGCGTTTACGCCAAGACAAGAAGGACGGGTTACCAGGACAGAGATGAAGTAAAGAATGGACGATTATAGGTAATTAGTATTGTTATCACAGAATATCCCCCCCCCCATCTAAAATGGATTGGAGCCGCGGCCGTTGACTCCAAGACACTCCAGAAAACAAGAACATGAAAATTAGTAGTGTGAATATTAGGATGAAGCTGGCTCGAAAATCCCAAATTCTTATGTTAAAATGTACAATTGAAAGACATAATAGTATGAAAAATGGCATAATTTTAAAAACAAATAGCTGGAGTAAAATAAAAATGGAATGGTACACTTAAATGAAAAGACTAAAAACAACAGATGTAAAGATGTTCCAAATTCAAATACAAGTAAAATAAAAATTGTGCATGTCTCAGTCCCTGACATGTGTTTCACAGTCTTTGAAAGTATTCAGAGTCCTGGACGGGCACAGTTCAACTTGTTATAAAAGCACAAAGTAATTATTATTCACAGTCTTAGTCGTTGAATAATGTTTAGTTCTTTTGGCGATCTCCTGGGTGTAGTATCTTTTTTAGAAAAATAATGTACTTTGTTGTTTATTATTATTACGTTTCACATTAGTTATTGACTTTTCTTTGAGCAAAAAACTATCTATATTTTTTTTTCTCTAGATTATGTACACAAAAATATTAAAATTATTCTTTCAGCAATCAGTAGAATAAATTTACCAAATGCTGTAAAAATTAACTTTCAACATCAATACCAAATGTCTGGCACCTGATGTTGCAAAAATTCGAACAAAAATACAAATTCCAACAACTGACACTGACATTCAACTGTTGTGGAAAAAAAATCAAGACAATACAAACATAAATTTGAGGTATGTGACCTGTTGTGAGTACATCCTCGTGAGCGTTTACCAAAGGGAAGGTGCTTCCAACCTGAAACTCAAGTTGAGCAAACTGCACAAAATGAAAAGGGGCAGGCAAGTTTCTCAAACATGAGAGGGAAAAGCAACTGTTCAAAGGGAACATTTGAAAAGTGCGAAGTGACAGGGAGGACAGTGAGTGGAAACCCCAGTATAAAAATCAATAATATTTATCTAGTACAAAGTATTTTTCATATAAAATGTAGTAAGCTTCAAAAAGTTTAAAAAAAATATGTGAATTTCACTTACATATTTCAAACTCACGGGGTTTCTTCAAAATTAACTAGGATGGCGATAGGACAGGAATGCTAAAATAGAAAGATTAAGGATAGCTGAATGATTTACATATTGGTGACTTATTCGTGGTGTAGTTTGAACTTCTCAGGTGAATAGTAAAATCTCAATTTTGATGAATGTACAATTTCAGTGGGTTTTTTCGTGTGGTAATTTTCTTTATCAATTTCATAATTAACTTCAGATAACTTTTTAATAATCTGGTAAGGTCGTGATTAAGGAGAGGTCAACTTTCTAGTGTTTAGTTATTCGAATTCCTCATAAGTCTCCAGGTTGAAATTTAGATTCTTCAAATCTAGTATCATATCTCGTCTTATTTTTCTGGTGGTATTCAAGAGTTCTGGTTTTAGCTAAAGTTCTTGCTTCATTAAGTGGAGGATAAGTATTTTGTTCTATTGGAGAATCAAACGGAAGTTTGCCAAATAATAAGTAGGCAGGGGTGAACTTAGTTACAGTATGAGGTGAGTTGTTATATTCAGTAACAACTTGCTCTAGCACTTTTGTCCACGGAACCTTTTTAGAAGTAGCATTTACCTTACATTTTAGGCGGGTTACAAGAGATTGATTTACCCTCTCCACTTTTTCGTTGGTCTGGGGATGATGAGAAGAAGTCAAAAGTTGTTTCACGTTATTGTTTTTAAGAAATTTTTTGAATCTGGATGAAGTAAAAGCTGCGTTTCTATCGCTTAACACTTTCTCTGGAATTTGCACATTAAAAATTTGACTTAGAGAATTTGCATATGTTTCTGAAGTTACGCTCTTTGAGGGAAATGCCCATACATATCGGGTTGCATGATCAATCACTATATGCAAATATTTTTTGTTGAGTTGTAATAATTAAACCCTCCTACAGTATCAATAGATAAACATTCAAAAGGTTGGTCAGTTGAGGACATTTCTTGCAGGAATCCAAATCGACATGACCATCATGTCGACATAACTGACACATGACCATCACGCCGCCACATGGGGTGATTATTGAAAGGGCTTTATATAGCTTTTAGAATAGACTTCGTTATATAATTCTTTCCGCGCGTGACCTTAGGGGAAAATCTAATAGATTGATATTGGTTGAATATAGGTCGCAATCCAAGGTTAAGGGACGGTATTCTGTTGCATTAGGATGAAGAATTTGGAAAGGGCGTGTTAAAAAATAAAAAGGGTTTGAAATTTATTTCATATTCATATATATATATATATATATATATATATATATATATATATATATATATATATATATATATATATATATATACAGCGATTTCCGATTATAAGAATCACGTTTGTTATTACTGTTTTTGATTGTTATAAGCGGTTGATTCTTATAGCCGAAATTTAGGTTTTTGGACCAGCACACACACACCTATATATACATATATTAGATAATTTACCATAAAATACTCTTTAATTTACGTTAATTATCTTTTATTAAAATTATTTTTAATAAATTTAAAAATACAACTTAATTTCTAGACCTATAAGTAGATACACATGATTATAGTAAGAGAAGAAAAAAATGCAATATTTGTTACAACATACCTGCTTAATAGTTTTAACATTTTAACTAAAGGAAGGGAGCAAGAAAAAGTTTTCTATGGCAGTTTGACGTAATGAAGTTTTGAGGAGGCTGTTTATACCTCTTTCAATACCAATAGTCTCAGCCGAAGATTCACCTTCTAGCTTACGTTTCACGGTTTGAAAACGTGCTGAATCTAAATGTCACGTTTGCTTAAGTGATAGTGGACACTTCGCCGAAGATTTATGCGTTTCAGGTTCCAGGAAGCCGCAACCAGGATGTGGGAGGTGGGAAAAAAGAGTACCTAATTTTGTTTGTCACTGGAGAAAAGTGTAATTGGACCCGAGCGGGTAAAGATGCCCCCGGGTCAAGCTAATAGGACAGTGTTGTGCTAAAGCGTTTAAGGGGAAACTATTATGTTATGTCTAACAAAGAAAGGGATGAATTTTACGACTATATTCCATCCCATCTTATCAATCTTTCTTAAAAAAAAGAAAGAAAGAACTCGTGCCTTTTGAGTGTTTAAGAGGCTTTTTTGGAAAAATGAAAGGAAAGCGAAGAGTGTAAACTTATAACCGCTGGATTGATTCTTTAAACCGAAACTTTTAACATGGAAATAATACATTTGCTTTTGTTTTCGCGATATTGATTCTTATAAACGGTTGATTCTTACAAGATCACTATGAGCGGTGGTTACTGTATTTAGACAAGTGACTCTTTTCTGCGACAGAACACTCAACTTTTTGGACACGTGATCAATAAAATTTTAAAAATTAATTATTTATTTAGTAGTTACGCTTCCTTTTTTTAGACATTGCAGAGCATGAATCCGTCAGGCATGTTTGAATTTCTTGCAGACGTCGGAGGCTATAAAACAATTCGCGGAACACGCATTCACTTTCCGTGGTACACCAGTGTTCCACGGAACATAGTTTGGGAAACCCTTGCCTCAGTTACCAGATAGCGCTGCCATACCTTATCTCCAGTTCTGAGAATATATATATATATATATATATGCATATGAATATGTATATATATCACTGTTTTTTCTATTAAATAAATTGTCCAGTACCTATATAATTAAATACCCAATAAGGGTGGGTGATATTGGGGCCTCAGACCTTTGTAAGGAAAAGTCATAAGAAATGAGCTCCTGATGTACGGACATTTCTAATAGAATTTGCCGGGAAAACGTTACACTTTTTCGGCATTGGTTTTTCGACTTTTACGGCACGAGTTTCTATACATATATTTATGCATGTTTCTCTGTCTCTCGCTTTCTCTCTCTCTCCATGTCTCTATCTATATATCCATATATATGTATGTGTGCCCATTTGTATATATATGTATAAATAAATAAATAAATAAATAAATAAATATAAATATATATATATATATATATATATACATATATATATAAAATTTGCACTTATGTACACGAGCTGTCCAGAATTTTTCGACAATTCACTTAGTGCAGAGCACATTGTCCAAATATTCATTAATATCCGGTTGTTATAACAGTGAAAAAAAACAATCTAGAAAAAGAAGTGTACGATCATTAAGAATATTTAATAGAGAAAAATAAAATAAAAAGAACAATATTTAAGAATAGAGAAAAATAGATAACTGACATAAAGAATAGAGAAAAGAACAATACACAAAACTTTTCAATTAGTTAAATAAGATTTATTTTGTCAATGAAATCTATAATAATAGAACTGCGATGCAATGGGAATTAATTTTCAATAATAAGCTAGAATTTACTTACCAAAATTGGTGGTTGAATAGTTTAAGGAAATCCATTAGTTTTTTGCCATAAATACGTTTTAAATGAAATGCAATAATGTGATTTTACAAAATAACCTGGATGTTCCGATTTTTAAATAAATAATTGGAATGTCTCAAAAAATGAATGAAGAGATAACATAGAATAAACAGCAACAGCGTTTTCAAGAGAAAATTCCACCATAACCATTGAACAACTAATAAAACATTCAGCTTGAAAATTACTCAAAATGCATGTCTTTTTTTTTTTAGAATGAAGAGAATAAATAATAAAAGTTCTATTAGGTGTAAAGCAGTAAATGTTTAAACAAATTATTCCAAAAATTCTTAAAAATCAGGAAAGAAATTTACCAATTTAAACATAAATCTTTAAGCTATTAATTCTAATACATAAATATTTAAATTTTAAACATACAAACGAAACAATTTTACATGCGCTGCGATCTTTTGACAGAAAGGTGAAGCAATGCTGAACAAAACTGGATGAAAAAAAAATTGAGGAACCAAATAAAAAAAAGAGTTCTTGGGCCGATTCATTTCTATGAAACTGAAATCATTTTTTTTTGCTCATAATGTACTTCAAAACGAAGCAGTGTACGCAGAGAAACGTTTTCCGAATGAAACAAACGGAGGGAAATTCAAAACGTATCGCCTCCATTTGGGTTTTGAATCAAAGCTCCCAGATAAAAAGAAGTCAAACATTTCTACGGACTGCCTCCAAAGAAAAAAAATTAACTTAATATTTGGAAGTGACTTGGGAGTGGTCAGTATAACAAAGAACATTTGTCGACGTTTTTGCAGTTTTATCAGTGACGACCAACTAGCTGAAAACCCGCACTTCTCTACGGAGTACATTGAAGTTAAATACCAAGGTCAATGTATGCAATTAATGCCAAAAAGAAATAAGTATATATATTTATAATAAATGCGACGATCAATGTATACAATTGATGTAAAATATATATATATAGATATATATTTATAAAAAAAATTGTAAGGGATATTTTTATAGACAAAATAATGTAGAAGAAAATATTCAAACTAAATGCAATAGGACATACTAAAGAATATAGTACAGTTCTTAGAGTATAGTTTGAGGAACATAATATCTTTTACTGTATTTTAATATTTTTTTGGATAATGTCCAATCGTCTGCCGCATTAGCAAAAAAGAAAAAAAAAATGTTTTGTCTATTTAGTTGTTACGCACGTGACGATACATTTATTTAAAGTACCAGTAAAGGAAATCACGCGATCGGCATTTAATAAATTAAATTCTGAAAATGAATCTTTAAAAATTCACCAAAAATCAGAAAATGGAGGTAAAGGTTCGAAAAAGATTTCATTTTAAAGTAATTTTTAGGATCTTTCTCGTGATATAAATTTTATAACCCTCAAATTATTATTTTAAATGCAAGATTAAAAAAAGTTACAAAAACAGCTTAAAATTTAATTTGAAAAGATCGAAGAAATTTTTTTCAAAAATCACCCCTACATCATAAGAAGAATCGCCATACAAAATGTTAGGTCCAGCGTTTTGGTCGGTGCGTTGTATGTCAGTGAGTCTGTTTTATATATATAGATTACGTAGAATATACAGATATATTAATTCATATTTATACTGTTAGTTCGGGGTGAAAGGACGGAATTGAATGTCAGGGTTATAAAATAAACTACACAAGGTGAACCTATACACAGGGTGGTCATAAAAGAGCTTTGCCGATATAGGGACCTCTAGCGGCCGTGCCCTTCAACCGATCGAGACTCAGACGTATGAATGAGCTCTGGATTTTGTGAACGGTGACGGTTACAGGTAGAGAAATTTACGAATGGCAACACCCACTTTTTCCCATCTCAAAATGCGAAAGCCCAAAATAGAGTCGGCACAGTACGTGTATCACAAAAAACCGGACGCTTTGTGCACGCACAAAAAACAGCTCGACAAGGTGTACACACAGATATATATTATAGTGAAGCTTCTCTACCCCAGGGCGACCACCCCGCAAAATGGCCGGAAACTTTCCGGACCATTACTCGCGACCCCTATTCGACCCCCCCCCCCATGGCCATCCCTCAAAATTGACAATTTTTTTCGGAAGCACGACTGGCCGCCATAGAGAGATTTCACTACACACATATATATATGTATGTATGCATGTATGTATGTGTGTGTGTGTGCATACATACATACATATATACACTGCTGGCCACTGTAAATGCACACCCTGAAGGAAACATGCAAATAACATGACATTTACAACATGCATTAGCGCAGGTGAGATATGCAAATGATTAGAATTTCAGCGCAGACGCACATCACGCGCCACTTCAAAGCGCTATTTAAGGCTTGGAGATTTCGACGATTTCAAGTTCGGCAATTGTGTTTTTCTTGTGGTTTTTTCAAAAAAACGATCAATTATGCCTCGTCGAAAACAGCGATCATCTTTTGATCAAGTATCCGAGTTCGACAGAGGAAGGATAGTGGCCTACCGAGATTGTGGATTATCTTTCAGGGAAATCGGTAGTCTGGAGCAGAGAGCATAGTCAGGTCTTCTGTCTGCAACACCACGATGGTCGCATTCGAGTCTGGAGACGCCGTGAAGAGAGGATGCTGAACAGCTGCGTTATGCACCGCCACACCGGTCCTGCACCGGGTATTATGGTATGGGGCGGTATTGGATATCACTCTCGCACACCTCTAGTACGCATTGCCGGTACTTTAAACAGCCAGCGCTACATCTCAGAGGTGTTGGAGCCAGTTGTCCTTCCTTACCTTCAGGGCTTGCCCACAGCCATATTTCAACAGGATAATGCGCGACCACACGTGGCACGCATTGTCCAACGGTTCTTCGTCAATCGCCAGATTGAATTGCTTCCCTGGCCGCCTCGCTCTCCGGATCTTTCGCCGATAGAAAACATGTGGTCCATGGTTGCTCTACGATTGACCCAGATTCCATCCCCAGCTGCCACAGCAGATCAACTTTGGCAACGTGTGGAAGCTGCTTGGTCTGCTGTACCCCAAGAACTCATCCAAAGTCTCTTTGAATCGATGCCGAGGCGTGTGGCAGCGGTGATCTCCAACAATGGCGGCTACTCTGGCTACTGATTTTGGCATTAACCACACTTCACAGAAGTCTATAAATTTAATCATTTGATACTTGGTCAACATGTTATCTACGAAATAAATTTTGTTGTGATATCTCTTGTCTTTCTTGGTGTTGCAATTTGGGTGGCCAGCAGTGTATATATATATATATATATATATATATATATATATATATATATATATATATGTATGTATTCAGGGAACGGATAGCGAGTACTGCATATCCAATCTCGATGTGCGCAGTTTGAAACTCAGACCGGCGCGAGGAAATTTAGTATCGTATGTTCACGTGATTATTTATCGTGTCATGTTTTCCAGGCGCCGTACAGATACGAGGGAGTAGTCGTAGGACGAGAAAGAATTAAAACTGGCGTGTTACAGGATAGTTGATATTGGTGGGGCGTTATTATCCCACAGAGTGGTTATAAATCTTTGAAATTGTCAACCCTGCACATTGTTGCTGCAAGTTTCAGTCGAGACCGACAAAACAAGCCAACCTGGATTCCAGTTCCAACAGATACTTAACAGTAGTATTTGCATCACAGGGATATTCCTAACCTCCATTCTTATATTCAACTAGAATTGCAGGTCATGTTAATTTCAAGTACACCCTTAAAAAAGACCCTCACTTTGTTCTGAAACAAGTGAATTTTTTTAAGCGTTTCCTTTCCACACGTATTTGAATATACAGTGATATCATTTACTATATCATTTTTACTGTTTCAAGAAAAAAAAATGTGTCGCTTTTTAGTATTACAGCCGGATACTTTTTAGGCCACATATTGATACTGCAGCTATCTGTAATTCGGTATATTGATGCCAGTGATGTTTGATTTCTAATTAAATATGTTATTTGTAACTAGCTATTAACGCGAGAAATATTTTTGTTTAAACTAGTAGTTAAAGAATGTTACGGAAATTGTGTGCTACAACATAAAGACACAAACTTAGGCTGACGATTGATTATACATTGGGAGATGAAACCAAAAAATGAAATTGGGAGGTAGTTTTAAAAAGTCGACGAAGACGAGATATGGGTGTGACGAAAGAAGACTCTCTTCTTAAAGGACCCAATTTATGATACCAAAATCCATCGAGGCACGTCTTGGTTTTAACTGTGCAGTCCCCACGCAATATTAGGCAATATTTAGGCGAACATGCGCTTGAACATACAAAAAGAAGCACTCCAACGAAGAAGTGTGTCTAATTCATTTTCATGTCTTGCAGAATGGTAGCCGATACAGCAGCCGGCGAGGTCGAGCCCGTGGCGAGTCCTGGCGGACCTTAATCGCTGGAGACCCCAATCACGCTCACTTTGGAAGGCAAGTTCAATTTTATACTACCCCAGGGAATTGCTCGTAAATCCTGTTCTCGATTCCACTTCAGTCATTCGGGACTCAATTCGATGACAAATGCAGTGTTGACCACAATCAAAATTTATTAGTAATAGCAAACTCTTTTCTGGAACCAAGTTCTTTCACAGTAGAGTGAACTGGCAGGAATCGTCACGTAACGAAAAAGCGTCATGCCCCTCCAGAAGACCTTTCTCTCAATGGACTCCGTGGCTGAATGGTTATCGCATCGGGCTGCGGGGCGATAGGTGCCCGGTTCAAATCCCCGCACAAGCGCTACGGGTAATTTTAACTTCCTCTGTAATTTAATTTCCTTTGTTCTGTTAAGGGGACTCAGCACCCAAAACAAAATAAAATTATTATTAACTTTAAAAAATATATTTTTCGATATTATAGGAATTTATTGTTTTAAATCCTTACTTTACATTTTTGCTTTGAAAAAATTATAAAAAATAAATATAATATATACAAATTAGAGAGAGTTGGTGGAATAAAAGAGGGCTGCGCTTTTTGGCGTGACAAAAATGCACTAATATAATCAATAGAAATCTACATATTAAATATTATTATCCGTCCCAAAGCAATGAAATGTGGAACCTCAATCGTGTTACTTCGTCAGAGACCCCAATGAAAATTTATTAGCAATAGCAAACTTTTTTTTTATTTATTTAAGAAAATGTTAACAAAACCATTGGAACATGAAATAAGGAAATTTTGAGAAACTACAGTCGGACCTCAATTTAACGAAGTCGCTAAATCCCGAAAAAAAAAGTTCGTTATATGGAGAATTCGTTAAATAGAGATCCCCCTTTTAAATTACTTTAAACAACACAAAACAGATTGTAAATTCATAAACACTAAATATTATTAAAAAAGTAGTTAATTACACCTTTATTTTATAAATTAATATTTAATTGTTTCATATATCTTACCCATAAAAAAGGAATCTGCAAGGAAAACAAGAATAAAGCAAAACATTGTCCGGGAATACATTGTATTTTCAATCAAAAAATAATTTTATATTAAAATTAATGAATTTTAATGACATTGAGTTAGGCGACCGGTAAAACCAGTTAAAGGTCACTGATCACCATAAAATGTGTTAAATGAAAGAATAAGTTTGAAATGATCAGAAATATTTTCAGAAAAATGGAGAAAAATAATATTGGATCACAAGAAAAAGTTCGTTAAACAGATAACGCACTTCGCTATTAGGAGGTTATTTTACGAAGAAATTTGAAAAATGTTCTCGGTTCCGAGGAAAAGTTCGCAAAATAGAGGTTCGTTAAATGGAGGTCCGACTGTATTTGAAACAGCAATGAACCATAGATTTTGGGTATATATTTACTTTGCATGATAACAAAACAAAAAATGTCTTCCTTACCACCTGCACTTGATTTTTGCCAAATCTCATGTCACTGAAATTTCATATTTAAATATTAATATTATAAATTTGAGTTGTCTATAAAATAAAAGGAAAGTGATTGAGAAGGTGCACTCGATCTCAAATATTTGGCGCAATATTTGAGAATCGTACTCGTTGCTTGGCTTTTATGACAACTCATTTTGAAAAGCTAGTCTCGCAAATCCATGTAAAAGGTGGCAATCAAGCGTCGTTTGCCGCCTCGTTTGGCGACGTCATGGCGCATTGTGGGACCCAACCGAGTTATTTTTCAACTCTAAACGTCATTTAATATGTAGATTATATATATATATACTAGCTGAAGTACCCGGCGTTGCCCGGAATTTTAAGAAGGTTTGTTAACCAAAATCAATTTAAAAAATTAACACAGTATAAATTAGCCAAAAAAAAAGCATGTGAAATGTTATACATATCTCAGTATTTTGGTAGATGCAGTCTTTCATCATTGTACCACTAAAAGCTGTAAAGTAAAAATGTCAAATTGTGGAATGTTTGTTATCCAAAATCAATTTAAAATCTAAACAATTTAGCAAGATTTAACCTTCTATGTTTGGAGCAAAAGAAGCTGATAAGTAAAACATAAAATATACATACATTTATAATAAACCACTAAAAGCTGAAAAGGAAAAATGTCAAATTGTCTTTTGGAAAGTAAAGCTGAAAAGTAAAAATGTCAATTTGTCGAATGTTTGTTAACCAAAATCAATTTAAAGACTAAACATTTAGAAAAATAAGCATGTGAAATGTTATACACCCAAATAATTTTTAAAAAATCCAATATAAAAATATATAAATTTATAATTAACTCCTCAGAATTCATCTAGATTTAACCTTTCATCTTTGGAGCAAAAGAAGCTGAAAAGTAAAACATAAAATATATACATTTATAATAAACCATTAAAAGCTGAAAAGGAAAAAATGTCAAATTGTCTCTTGGAAAGTTAAGAGTTTTAAAAAGTAAAGCTGAAAAGTAAAAATGTCATTTTGTCGAATGTTTGTTAAACAAAATTGATTAAAAAAGTAAACACAGCATAAATAACATTTAAAAAAAACATGTGAAATGTTATACACATCTCAGAATTTTAGTAGATTCAGCCTTTCATTTTTCAAGTTTAAATTAAAAATGTCAAATTGTCTAATGTTTGTTAACAAAAAGTAATTTAAAAACTAAACACAGTATAAATAACATAGATTTAATAACAGTATAAATATCATAAAATATATACATTTATAATAAATCACTAAAAGCTTAAAAGTAAAAATGTCTAATTGTCCATATAAATACCTCCATAAATGCAGGATTCTGTAGCCAAAAAAAAATATATAAATAAAGTATTAAAGTATTTGTTAAAGGCACTGACTGATGAAAAAATTAACAGAAATTTGCAGTTTGGGCTACACGCACCATAAATGCAAGATTCTGTAGCAATAATAGAAACATTCTGTCCTTATTAAACTCCATATAAATCTCTGTTCAATTAAACTGATCCAAATATCATCTGAAGTACCTTCATAAACTATGTTTCTCGTTTCTTGATTCGGGGTTCAATATGAATGTTTGTTAACCAAAGTCAACTTAAAAACTAAACACAGTATAAATAGCATAGGAAAAAAACATGTGAAATGTTATACACATCTCAGAATTTAGATAGATTCAGCCTTTCATCACTAAAAGCTGAAAAGTAAAATTGTCAAATTGTCTTTTGCCTTGTGAACTCTACATGAAAAATTAAACATCGTATAAAAAAGGAATGGGAAATGTCATACACATCAATACTAAAAAACAACGAATAAATTTTGGTTCGAATTTGACTCTTAGTGTGCTTCAAAATAGTTGAAACTCTTGAAAATAGTTGTTCTCAGATGTACGTGCTTCCAAACGTTGATGACCAGAATAACGCTTGACTATGCAGTGAAGGATATTTATATCTGGGCAGGTATGATTTATGAGTACAACAAAGAGACTCGATTGAATTTCTCTTTAAGTTAAATGTCAGATTGCAACTCTATGCATTCCATTTGACAATTTGCTAGCATTATATCTATATCGACTGTAAATAGAATAGAAAACATGCAAAAACAAAAATTGTTTATTTTCCCCGAAGTCCTGAAATCAATTTTAAATTCTTGTACTAAATCGGAAAGTAGGGCTGCGTATTTTATAACATTTTTAGAATTGTGCTTGGGAAATTAAAATAGTAGCATTAAGATTTTTATGCAGTTATAGGCATTTAGCTAAATTTCAATAAAAATTACTTCAAATTGACCAATTTATAGAAAAAGTATGCTATTTACAGTTAAGTTTTTGTTTCTTTTTTTTAATTTTTAAGTGCTATTTTACCATAAAGCACCAAAAAAAACCTTTAAAAAAATCATTTTTTAAAACAAACAAATGGAATAGCTAAACACAAACATAGTTAACCGTAAATAAATCGCAAAACTGTGCTTAAGTTTAGACTGATTCTTTTTAGTTAAGATATACTAATTTTTATGCTTTTAAAAGTACATCGTGAATTATAAAATTAAGAACAATATAAAATACAGTAACGGATTATTGCTTCTTTTAGGAAACAACAAAACAATGTTTCAAATTCAAACTTGTGTAACTACTGCCACTCGCTGCTACTGTCGTCTGATGAGCAAAAAAAATTAAATAATTCAATATTATTCTGATTTTTCACGCTAGTGGAAAAAATGCCACGCCCACTTTAGAGTCACTTGAAATAATTAAACACACACAAATATATAAATTACACAAAAGGTTTTTTTTTTAATTCTGTAATGTGTCTAAATCTCCACTATGGAAATATATCGGAGAATTCCATCATTTTAATAAGAAATTTCTAAAATGAAAATAGCAACAAATAACGTCTGTTTATAATCTGAAGACGATGTTAATTTCACTGAAATGTTTTAAAATATAAATTTTAGATAAGAAATATTTAACGCATTTACTACGCATTACATCGTTTCAATAAGAAATGTCTGAAATAAAAATGGCAACAGAGAACGTTTGTTTACAAAATAACACGGCGAAAATAAACGACGATCGTTAATCGAAATGTCTTAAAGTATAAAATCTGACTTGAAAGATTATTATTTTCATTTATTATTCTGGTTTAATATATAACTTGAAACTTTTTGATTTTATTTATTTTTATCTTTTTGCTCGCTGTCAGCTAACCCTAACGTGGACGCCATATTCAGAGGAATGATGCCACAAAGTGTAACAGCTTACATTTAGTTTCAAAATTGTGGTTTTTATTAATTAAAAATCAACGGTAATTAATTTCGATTTTTGAAGTTCTTCAGACCCTCGGCTGTTTTTAAAGACGCCTGTATTTACAATTTCACGATCGTTGCTCCTAAACTGTGGATTTCTATACAATTACAGAGATACAAACATTCATTTTTATATATTAGATTATTCATTATATATATGTTGTTGAGTCTCCCTTGACGAGGCTTAACCGCCCCTGGGTCCGTTCTCAGTGTTATAGGAAGGTATTACGCAGTTGACGAGTCCAAACACAGTCTACAGTCCCAAAATTTATTTATTTACACATCTACTGGGACACATCACGCATTATAAATACATATATATTCAAATTTGAGCTGATGAGAAAAAATACAGCCACTTATACACCTGCGAGCTCTCCTACCTCGCTTTTTTTTTTTCCCTCGACCCCCGTGTCTTCCTCCCCGTCTCTCCTCCTTTCTCGCCAAACAGGTTTCCGGTTGGGGAATCAACCAGGGGGGGGGGGAGGAGGAAAGCGGATACATATATATAATCAATTCCTGACATATGTATACATACATATATATATATAAGTATATATATATATATATAAGTATATATATTTACACATATATATATATATATATATATATATATATATATATATATATATATATATATATATATACTGCGCTATTCCAAGAATGAGTGGGAATAGAAACGGCCAGCGATTGTGCGGGGATTTGAACCGGGGACCTCTCGCTCCGTAGTGCGATAGTCCGATGCGATAACCATTCAGCCACAGCGTACCTGAGAAAAAGCTCTTATGAAGGGGGCATAACGCTGTTACGTTACGTGACGATTTCTGCCAGTTCACTCTACTGAAAGCCGCGTAAAAGAACTTTGTTCCAAAAATGATAAGTATGTCATTGTAGGAAGTTTAAAGCAATTAAATTCTTCAGTCTGCGCACGAGTCCCTGATAGTACTAGATTTAAATTTTCTGTCAAATGAGGGTCGAACGGATCAACAATGGCCGAACCGTTGCTCGATAAAATGTTTTCCAAACGAGTGGCAGCAGCTGGTGAGGTCGATAACTTTCCAGTCCGTTACTGAGACAACCCTCGTAACAAAATCTGACCTCCATGAAATCGAGACCTCTTTATTGTACATATATATATATATATATATATATATATATATATATATATATATATATATATATATATATATAAATATATACATATACATACATATATATACATATAGGGGAAACCCTTGTACCTAGGTCCGGTTATTTTCAAATGGCAGTATCTTTACTTATAACTAACTTACAATAATAAAAATAGTTCCTATACATTACGCGCTTTATCCTCTTTAAATAAAAATCACATCAAGTGTAGAAAAAAAAGTTTGTAAATGATATTGAAAACTAAAAAAAAATTACAAATGGCCCTAGGTACAATAACACAATTGTACCTAGGGTTGTTATTTCCAAACACTGAAATTGTTGTTTACAATAAAAAAAAACAATTTGTATGCATTATTTCTTTCATGCACAACTTCTAAAATCTTCGTAAGGAAGAAATGTTAATTGTAGGCAATGTCTTAAAGGAAGAATTGTTTATTATTTCATCACTTTCTGGTGTATGTTTTTTCTCCATCGTCTTCTTAATGATCCCACATAAATTTTCTGTTTCAAATGCAGATTTCCTAACTTTTTTTTTAAACAATTACTTATTCAATATTTGTGCTTGAATTTCATTTTTCTCGGGGGTAGGTATCAGTGAGAATTCTACACCTGCCAAGTTTTCGTCCACCTCTTTTCTACCAGAGGCCACGGCCCTACATACGAGACAAGATTATGGCCCTAGGTACAAGATGTTGTTGTTTTTGGCAAAATGGCTTCCATAGCCAAAGACCTGCAGAAACCAAACTTTGTTTGCATTTCACTTTTACTTTAATGATTACAAAAAATATCTGCTATACATTAAAACACAAGTTTGCACTTACTTTCACAAAATAAGACTTCAAATTGAAGTGAAAAAATTTAGTTTTGATGATCGAATCAAGACTTTCTTTCTATTTAACTATAGCTTCTTCTTGCTTTCGTCAAAAATGGCTGTTAGGATTTGAAACAGTGTTGTCACTCAATCCAATGCGTAAAAATGCTGCAAAATAATGATTATTTAAATAAAGCATGGTGGCCCTAGGTACACGATGGCCCTAGGTACAAGAGTTTCCCCTACTTTGTGGATGACTGTGCCGTTTTCGTTTTCACTTCTACCAACTGCCACAAATACCAAGCGTAGAAATGCGATGGCCTGCTCGGTTTGAAAGAGGGTTTTTCTGATTTTTCCCCCGATGATTTACCAGTTAAATTTACTCTTCGGCTACTGAACTCCGGAGGTCATCAGATGCGTTAAACATATCTTTGCGCGGAACCTTGCTTGGATGGACTAGAGCAGTGCTTCCCAACCTTTTTCACCTTTCCTTTTCGGAATACCTTCACGGTCCATCGGTCCATGGGGGAGTAAAACACCTTATTTGTATCGTATGCCTTCCTAATGTATGTATCATTTACCGTCAAATATTGCAAATATATATACAGTGGACTCTCGTTAATTCGAACTCGAAGGTTCTCAGAAAAAAGTTCGAATTATCCGATGTTAAGAGAAAATATATAACTTTAAATGTGAATCACTGAAGAAGAAACTCTCGTAGTATGTATAACCCCCAGAAAATATATTATACTATGTTATCTAAAGTTTAAAATATTAAAAAGCAATACAGACTTACCTTAATCATAAAATGAAGCAGAAGATATGCAGTAGAAAGTAAACTTTTATTAAAAATATGAATTACACTTTGGGTAAAAACTGTAAAATGGATGTTTGGTTCTGTTTATGATGCCTACATTGTTCAGCCAGCTTCTCGATTTGAACTAAACATTTCAATTCATATTCAGAGGAAGGTTCCATCTGAATAAATGCTTTCAGAGTTTTAATAGAGTCCATTATGGCTTTGTCCAGTATGGCCGCATTAAAAATATCTTTCGGCAGGTAAGTAGAGAAAAGCCCTGGCAGTTTCCTACGAAATTAGTGCATACGTCTTCGTTACCCATTCGACTTGCCAATTCGTCAGTCTTCGTCAGCACTAGGGGTCCATTTATCGGAAAATTTCGAGATCTAACATCCTGGAACCATAGGAGTAGAGCTTTTTCTAGAACTTCTTGGGATGCATTTCTCACGCATTTCTTTCCTCTATTAAATTTTGATTTTTCCCATGAATCTAAAATTGACTCCTTGTTTTTCAAATAAGTTGACAAGATACTTTTTTAAAATTCCATAGTCAGCTGCTAACTTTGTTTTACATTCGCCATTCTCTACTCTCTTTAAAATTTCTACCTTTGTCTCCAAAATTAGGGTTTTGTACTTTCCACGTGTAGACATCCTGAATTTTTACACGTTCTCACCACACAATGAGGAAAAAAACTAGACCACATTCACTTGTCTGCACTGCAGTTATAACTGACGCAGCTCCCTAGAATCTGTAGTAATAAGAGTAGTTTTTCTGAAATTCTAAGAAAATCGATCCAAATAAACGAAAATTGCTTTTTCCATTTAGCACTAATAAGAAGGACAATAGCTACTAACGTCTAGCGGACATGCAATAGTTTAGGAATGCAGGCATGGGCCTCTTTACACAGAAAAGAAATTTTGATACACAAAATAATAAATTCAGTGTGTATTTTCTCCATTAAACGAGGGAAAAAAATTTTATTTGGTCAAATTTTTAGTTCGAATTAACTGAAGTGATAAAAATTTAGTTCGAATTAATGAGATATTTTTAACATTAACTCAAAGGCCCCCAAGTTTTTTGGGGCCTTCGGATTAGTTCGAATTAACCGAAAGTTCGAATTAAAGAGCGTCCACTGTATATATATATGCTTTTTTGAAGATACAGATTGATTAATGATAAACAATTTGCGTTCTGATTTGAAAATGGTTGACAAAATATAAGCACTTTATAGCAAAACAGTTATTCATTTAAAAATAGATATATGCAACGAATGGTTTCATACTCACTGTTCTGAACCCCTAAGCGCTGTTGCCCCCTTTTAAAAAGTTTTCGGATTTTTTGTGCTAGTTTTAGGATCGAGTCGGTCTAGAGCATAGGTCAAATGCCGTGAACGCATCATTACAGATCGTTTGCAAACCAGACTTTCCTTATTTCGTTTCAACATTTTCATAATTATTTAAAAACTCGCGTTTCGACCAAAAATTTTTCTTTGGAGGTCGCGGTCGCTGCTCTAGGCTCCGTGCATCATTCGGTAAATAGACTGATTTTAAATGATCACCTCGCCAAGTAGCCAACAAGTCTCGTCGTGTGTCACGACAAAACTGAAAAGAAAAATTCTTATTAAAGGGGACTCACGACTCTTAAGTCCAGGAAATAAGGCATATTTTCATACTTTTTCACTCTTTGTAACCATTTCAATTCAGTCCCAATTTTGCAAAATTTTATGTATATGATAAATTGATATATTTATTTTAATAAACACATTTTCAACTCTCAAAATAATTTTAAATAATTTTTATTAAAACTGCTTTAGATATACCTTGTTTTTTAAGTATTTTTATCGTATACTGGCTCGCGCGCAGAACTATGAAATTAATTTGACACTTAAATGTAAAATTCCCGTTTTATATTTAAAATAAATAATTCAAAATACAACTGAACTAAAACAATCAACATCAAAATTTTTTTTTAAACTTTTCAAAATATACTTAAAATTTTCTTAAATTTTTGCATTCATTTACCCTTGAAAAAATAACGAAATATGCAGCGATCGCAACAATTCTAGTTCAGACGCAATAAAATGACACGATTATGCTGTGATAAAAATTTCAAGGAATTGCGTTTCGTAGTTTTTGAGATATCAGTTGCGGAATGATGCGTAATTACATTTTGAGAAAAATGAGTTTAAAATGTTTCTTACCATAAACTTGATCAGTCATTAAATATTTAGAATATCGATATCTCCGGAACTAAAAGGAATATTTTCACGCGGTTTGCTTTATTTTGTTCAGAAATGATCAGGCTTTAACATATATTTTTTCAAAACATCGAATGTTTTAAAGATTTAAGAGTAGTGAGTCCCCTTAAAATAACTCGTCATTCAGTTTCTATTCTGACATGACTACTTCTGGCTGAACGCGATTCCTTACTATTCCCCTCTCCCTGTTTGCGTCGAAGAAATTTCGAAAAGGGTGCGTGAAGGAAACGTCTTTTAGGAGAGGTTATTTTGAAAATATGTAGGTTTTGTGTTCTCCGTTTTGTCTCGGAAATCGACTAACATGTCGGGACCCAATTTTTCTAAAAGGAGAACTTCGAAATGAAAAGGAGTAAGAAATGGACGATGACTGAAAATTAGAAACTTTTTTTTCAACTTGACAACGGGAACGCCATCTTTCTCTAAGGCAGGGGTTCTTAAACTTATGTAGTCCGAGGACCCCCTCTTGAACAACATTTTTCTTTGCGGACCCCTCCCAACTCTAGGCATTTTAAGTCGTTTTTGAGACTTCATTTCTGGTTCAGTAATCTCGTAGGCACTACGTTATAATAAATATTGGCAAAAATGTATCGCTGGTCATTTTAATAAATGGTCTCGCGCATTTATAGAGAACATTTTTATTAGGACATAGAATAAAAAACATAAATTGAATAAAAACAGTATTAAAAAGAATTTAAAAAGTTACAAATCATAATACATTAAACTCGTACAAAAATATTTCTCGGTCAACTATTGGTCAAAATAGATCTATCTTATTATAATATGTTCCCTGTAAATGATTTTTACTTAATGTGATTGGTGCAGTGGTTCTCTCGAAACCAGAACCGCAATGTCGGGCTCTATGCCGGAAAGTTTTATTCCGAGGTCCGCTTCTACATTGAGTTTGGTTTCTATACTTTGACTTCATATATATAACAGTACCGAAAAAGCCTGTATACATAAATATGCTGGGGGACTTCATTTGCAAGTGGAGGGTCATCAGATCTGAGAAATAACCAAAAGTTTGTGAGTTCAGTTTTGTTGAGTTGTAGTTTCAAAGACGTCTCGCATGATAATTCCACGAGACTACCTTGTTCAAGTTTAGATTGTTAATGTCAAAATTGTTTCGCGGACCACAGTTTAAGAATCTAAGGAACTCAGTTTCGGAGCAAACGAAAACTTCGTCGTGCGAAAACGGTGTTATTGCGATGTCTTTTTCGCCCGGACTATACCTTCGATTATAGTCTGGGATGCTAAAACACTTAAGGTGCCTACGTTGAAAATGTCATTCTTAGACTATTTTGGTCAATTTCAATTTTTGCAAGAATCGTGTCATTCAATCTTTTCTCTTTTCAAAACTGTTTTGATTTTCATTCTACATCAATTAGAAGCAGAGTTATAGCTATTTTAAAAAAAACATCGTTTGCTACAAAATTGAAGCGACAAACAACATTAAATGCGTTTTTCTCAGAATTATGTTTTTTAGCTCAAATGTCTACGGTCATCATGATATCTCACATAATAATGTAAACAATTTGATTAAATTTTCAGGAAATGTTTTAGATGCTATTGTTAATGAAATGACGTACAATAATTGGTGGATAATAAATAAATTTTTATTTGGGGCTGTTTTTAAGGGCAGTTACCTTAGTACCCGTAGACAGTTACCTTAAAACACCCCGAAAGCACAGCTTTTTTATGCAAGGAAATAATCTGTTCTAGTGAGGGTTAACTTTGTCATACAGCTATCGATATCTAGAACGTGGAAATGGATTGGCAGTGTATGGCCCTCCCAATGTTTCAGACGAGTGATTCCAACCTCCAGTTGGGTGCGACTTTTCTGAAAAAAGAATCATCGCTCGCATTCGAGTAGAAAGCGGGGAATGGAGAAACACACGCTTTCAGGGTTACATCAAATAATCAGTTGAAACAGAACATTCCTTTCACTGACAGCTGTATATATATATATATATATATATATATATATATATATATATATATATATATATATATATATATATAACAGCCATATAGTACTTTCGTATCATTTAAAGGAGAATACAACCTTTTGTAGGCCCGAGGTAGCCTAGTGGTTGAATCCCAACGGACGCCGTTCACGTTGTGACATTGTATCAATTACTACACGAAATTAGTATTTCTATAAGTATGTGATGCCCCGTTCCTACCCCTCAACATGTCACCTATCGGCGAACTGTCGATCTGGGCGGTCTCATAAAATCTAGGATAAGAGGCCATAAAGTTCTTGTAATGTGCGGTTCTGACGTTATAGAACGCATAAATCCCAGAGTGGTTCGAGGGCTTTTGAGATTTTTGACACTATAGTGACGGTTAGAATTCCATAAACTTGGAACACTTACAGCACTTGAACCGCCGGAGAAAGCCCTTTGAATTCGCCGACAGTACAAAAGAAGACCCCAATAGTCCACGCGGAAGAGATCTGTTTTTGAGTGCTCCTGGTCCGAGAGGCCTTCTGTCGGTGATCCCGAAGACGTCCTCACTATCTAACTGTATCAATTCTAACTCGCGGTAGATGATTGCTTCGACTGTTGTCGTTGTAGTATGTTTAACGTATCGTAGTAAAGTAATTGAAGCGAAAGGCTTGTCGTGTTATTGACTACGGTACAACGTCTAGGCTGGATAAAGTCCTTCCGTGAGGTCAGAGAAGGGGAGGGGGGGAGGTATGATTAACCCACGCCTCTGTCAAAAATGGGTGATGTCTCCATTGAAAGCAACCAACGATTCTCGTGGCTTATTTGCGGTCCCCCAAAATAACAACCTTTTGTTCCCGTAATAACCTAAAAGAAGAACTTTAATTCACAACTATTTGATAAGTCTTGTCTCATCGATACTTGATTCCTCCTCTTGAGGTGGAATTTTCGACGCTGTAAAATTGCTAGCAAGTCATCTCTTTTCTGCAGAACCATCTTCGATACTTTTGATTGAGAGTAGAAATAGACTCCGCTGAGCCTACATGACCTGCGCCTCTCGTTAAAGGCATCTTCCATCCGCAAAAGGGAAAAATTAATTCAAAGAAAGTACAGTAGTCCCTGGTGTGTGCATATATATATATATATATATATATATATATGTCTGTGTGTGTGTGTGTGTGTTAAGAATTAATTAGAAAACGAACAATAATTAAACAATTTACAGGGTTGGGGTCTTCAGAATAATCAAATTTCTAGCATTAAATCTCATTAATTATCGTATTTCAAAACGCGCCGCGAGAAGGGAAATTCCCTTTTTGAGAAGACCAAAGAGCGAGTCTATTAATAGTATCAAATTTAACCACGCCCATTCCCCATCTTCGGTGTAAACGTCATGAGCATGCGCAACGATATCGGGAGCATTTGAGACAATAGATAAGTTAAGCAGACCGAGATGGTTTTTCAATGACAGCAGACACGCGTCAGGACTGCTCCGCGTTTGAGTAGGGCGGGCGTACAATGTGCGCAGGGCCATTTTATCACATGGGCAATTCGGGACTATACCCAGGGCCCCCTGATGCTAGGGGCCCCAAAACCCCCTTGGTGTATGCACCTAGTACTTCTAATAGTATGCATAGCCCATGGGTAGTTCTAATTTTTATAAATGTTCGTAAGGGGGGTGCCCAAAATAGCATCTGCCCAGGGGCCCCCAGCGTTCATAATCGGGCCCTGTATGTGCTCTTCTTTGGAACGGTGGTTGTTGAAGAAATAAATATGGTTAAATCGAACTGATGTGTGCTTCCTAAGTATCGGATTGCCTTCAACTACGCCAACTGACCACCAGCAACTGCAACACCGTTTAATATAACGGGCGTGAGACGATATATATATATATATATATATGACACGGCACTTATTCTACCCATCTCCATTATGGCGTCTTCTGTCCAACGTTACTCCTTCTTAATCTATTCCCGATTGATTCTTAATGTTATGGCAGTCAATGATTAAAGGCCTGTGGCAAAGAACTACAAATTAATCCACCTAAAAGAAACCACAGATATAAAACGAAATCAAAATAATTAATATAACCCTAGTATATCACAGATATTAATTACATAGATATTAAAAAATATTAACCCAGACATGCTTAATAGGTTATTATTAAGGCTGCTATGTACTAACCGGATTGGATTCGCTCACCTCAGTGTTAACCTATGGAGAAAATGTGTCCACGGATTGCCGACTTGGATTCAACGATTTTTTTTTAAAAATTGTACTCCGTCATAGAGAAAGAAGTTTTACATTTGTGTACATTTTTCGTTTAAAAAAAAATGCAATTAATATTTTAAAATTTAAATTATTAGAGAAAAAAAATCTGGTATAGTTTGTTTTAAACGCTCCTAAATTCCTTCGGTGGACGAAATTTATAAAATGAATCCCGTAGCGCATTGCAGAAAAGTTCGGGCTATCTGACAATACCAATTTTATTTGATTATCGGCATTTATGAACCTGTAAATAGTTGACAAAAATATATTTTAAATAAAAAATTTGGGGGCATCGCTTAACCCCCTATAGAGAGAGAGCCATTACAATCCCTCAAAATGTCCATCCTAAGGGGGGTGAGATTCTCGAACTGTCGACTGGACTCTTCCCACCACAAGAGTCTACAAGAAGAGGAGTAGGGAAATACGATTTTTTTTCTTAGTACATAGCAGTCTTAATGAACGCTTTCAACAACACCTAGGTCATAATTTGAGTTTACTAAAGTTTTGCATAATGACATGCCACGCAATTATAGAACGAATGTATCGATCCGTCGAAGGTGAGCTACGGACAGGCAGTGCTTTAAGGTGGCGAGTGTTGTTTATAAATCACATTATCTTTTGTGATTGTTTTTGGTTCGTAATCAAAATGGAAGAGTATGTCCAATGCTCGAGTAGCCAGCGTGTGACCATTCAATTTGTCTACAGTCATAGACAATTCCGTGACCGTTTTATTCGTGGTCGAGAATCACACCGACTTACAACAAACAAACTGTCATTCAAGCTGGCCAAAATAGGCCGTTTAAATGTCGAGTCCGATGTTGACTCTTAGAAAGAAATGCCAATCAGATTTCAAGGATTGTGAGAAAAGCATTTCTAAAACAAAATGAGTAAAAAACTCCGAGTCACTGTCTTCCTAGGTCAGTCTTGAAATAGGAACAGTGCTCTCCCTTTAGTCCAAAATTCCAGTGGATCCTATGACGATTGGGGTGTTTGTACTGCCAGAGAATCCCGGTGGCCAGTTTCGAATCTGCGGGCTTCCAACTGCAGGTTACTGGAGTCGTCGTGAAGCAAAAGAACAATCCCCATGCTGCAGTCACACACATCTGGACCCCCGACACCTGTTGACACATTTGGGGGTCGATTAGTCACGGTCCTCCCCCCAAGGTCCCTCGAATCTCTTTGATCATCTGCTGAAATCGCTGCCCATAAATCACTGTTTCCCCCCTACAATTCTGTGCAGTGCAGAAGTGTGTGGAAGAAAATGATCTCTACGTCGTCGTTAATCATTCATCGAGCAACGCCTAGTTCAAACAAACAAGCCAAAATCACTCGCATTCCAATAGGGAGGTCATCTTGACTGTGCCGCCGTCATTTTACCGATTATAATAATAATAAAAAAATTAACCCCCGCATTATTTAGAAATGTTCCTAAGTAAAATACTCCTCTAACTTTTTACTAATATGTAATTTCTCTGGGTCGAATTTATGCATTAAACAAAAACATGTTGTTAGCCATACATTGTACGCATGCTCGAACGTCCTATTTCTGGATTTCAGTTAAGAAAGAATATCCACCAATTTCTGACAAGGCCCTTTTTCGACGACATACTTACGCGAACAAAGTTTTTCGACACTAAATGACAAACGATTTTTTCGACACTAAATGACAAATCATTTTCACTAAACGATCAAAGGGTCTTCACCATGAACTTCGAGTATAGAGTCAAATATAAAACGTACATATGTTCATCAAACCAAGCTCAAATATCTAATTAATAAATAAGTTACGTTTTAATTAACTTTGATTTATTAGGCTTAAGTGAAGACCAAAAAACAAATTTTAATATAAAAATTTAAAGATAAATTTTTTTTACTTGTAAAGTATAACTTTATATTTTTGCTCTTGTGTTGGTGTACAATTGAAAATGATTTGCATAAAACTTAACTGACAATACTTATCTTGATACATTTTAGTGTGTTTTTTATCTAATAAAAACGTATTTATTGTAATTTATGTATTTGCAAACTTTTTCTCGTGGTGTGCCGCGGGAGATGAAAGGTTGCGGAGCTCTGCAATATTCTTCCTAAATCTTTACCGCATTAAATGTGTCATCAGTTGTTGGATGGCCATTGCTCGTGAAAAAAAGATTATACTCGTTGTCTTAGCGCATGCGCTAGGCGGCGTCTGATATGACGTAGACAAAAATACTTCAGCTGTAAGCTAAACGTTGCTTTTGTGTGGATGTGATTCCACGAGCGGGAATTTTCCCCATTTACCTTGTTTAAAATTATTTTGATCAATAAAAACGTTGTTAATTGATACAACTGGTCCGTCGTCAATGTTTATGGTATATATATATATTTATATTATATTATATATATATATATATATATATATATATATATATATATATATTACACTGGTCAACAGTGGTTTTGGTGGCGGAGTATTTGGAGCTGATTTCATTGAATTTAAATATGGTGTTAGTTTTTGCCTAGGAGCTCAAATTTCTAAGATATAACATTTTCGTGAAATATACGTTACACTATTTTAAGTTAAATCCATGGATCAAATTAAAAAACTAAACACGAAATTTATTGTTATAATTATATATTTTTTTAAATGTTAAAGGCACATAAAAATCCTAGAGAATATTGCAGTAGAACTTATCTAATTAAAAAGAGAAAGAAAGAGGAAAAAGTCATCGGTGACACCAACTAGTCTCTGAACCCTTCGGAAACTTGTCTACCGTGACGATCTTGAATGTATTTTTGAAGAGTCTTTTTTAAACTCCAGCAGTAATCTGCCATCATGTGCGTATCCCATTGTTGTTGGTGCGGTCTTCCATAGTTTAATATCCTGGTGGAATCTTTCACCTTGTTCCTCACTGGTGTCTCCTAAATTTTCAGAAAAATGGTCTAATTGTCTGCATAAATAGCTCATGCTTAATGCTCATGTTACATCCAAGGGATCTGAAACTGTTTAGCATCTCGTTTACCAGTTCAACATAGTTTTCAGATTTGCATTTGACCAAAAAATTTCTCACAACTGCAACAAATCAAGTCCACGCTTTTCGCTCGGCCTCATTCATGGAATTTACGAAGGCAGGATCCTTAATGAGTTGTCTTATTTGTGGGCCGTCAAATATTCCTGCTTTAATTTTTTCCGTACTCAACTTAGGCATTCCCCCCCCCCTATATATGCAAAACATGATTCGTTCATATCAAGAGCCTTTACAAACTACTTCATTAGGCCTAGCTTGATATGCAGTGGAGAAAAAACTGATTTTCTCTCGTCCAACTAAGGGGTCGTTAATGATATTCTTTTCCCCAACGTCCATGTTTTCTCTCTTAGGTCACTCCAGTGGCGTGTTTTTTTTTTCTGCTATCCCAGAGGCACACGATACAAGGATATTTGGTGCTGTCCAAGGAGAAAGTTTACCACACAAATCCCCCATTGATGTTCATGACCAAAGCTATGGTGTCATATTGTTCTTTCATTTTCGTCGGTATTGAACCATATTTGTTCCCATTGTGTAGAATGACACATTTCAAACTTCGCTTAAATAGACGCCAATCATCTGGAAAACAGTCAGGAAGACCCATTTTACCAAATCACCCATACTTGAATGTATTGAATAGAAAAGAAACACGTTGGTAGATAAGTGGATGTACAATAAAACCTCGTTTATCCGGCTCTTGTTGATCAGATTTGTAGACATTTTAATTTAATGTTCACATTAGATAATACTTTTTCACTATGATCGTAACTACAAGTACGCCGAATATTCGCTTTTTAGTTTGATTCAATGTATATACAGATCCTGCATAGATTGTGCAATAAATTATGGTAATAAAATACTGTTTGTTCAGTTTAAGAAAGCTTTACTAGACTTCGTTAAGAAATGATGTGAAATATATTTTTTAATATCTTGCATACAATACTATGAAATTTTGTTACAAAACAAAGTATGTCTTCTTAGTTAAAGATTTTGTATTGCGTATTACTCATATTACCCGGATTTCCGATTGTCTGGATTGCTTACGGTCCCAGTTAGTCCGGATAATCGAGGTTTTACTCTATCTAAAAAAGTAGAGCTCATAGAGAAAGACCGATTTCATATTTAGATTCTGCGCCCCAAATATAGCTAAAATCAGTTCTAAAATCCTAGGCACAAATTTTTTTTTTTTTGTAGTCCTGTGTTATATATATATATATATATATATATATATATATATATATATATATGTATAAAATATATAATATATATAATATATAATATATATATATATATATATATATGTATAAAATATATAATATATATAATATATAATATATATATATATATATAAGACACTCGTTTTGCATGTTTGTTTCGTTCCTGAGATTTAGTTCTAACGTCATGGCTGGGTTTTGGCATCCTCATTTCTTTTACTTTTGAAAGACGAAAACTAAATCGGGCAGTTCTAAAGCACCTGGTATTTTTTTAAAAATTTATTTACCCAACTTTGCTGCCAAACATTTTGGATAAGAAAAGCTCAGAGAAAAACTAAAAACGGTTAGAAACGTTGTTGAGATTCTTCCCAAAAAGTTCTTCCGCGAACAACATGCCTCGGAGATAATTATGGTGGTGTCTCGAAAATTAAAGCTGACGAGAATAATTAATTTCCAGTTTCAGAAAGTTTAGGGTGAACCAATAGACCGCCAGCTCTTTAATATTCTCCGCCCTTTATTAAGAGCTTCGTTAACGAAAATATCTGAATACGAGAACGATGAGCTTTTCTTCACTACCCTTAAGTCTTTAAAAATTCGATTTTTTGAAAAAAAAAAATGCATGATCATTTCTTAACAAAATGAAGCAAATCGCATGAAAATATTCCTCTTAGTTCCGGAGATATCGATATTCTAAATATTTAATGACTGATCAAGTTTATGGTAAGAAACTCATTTTTCTCAAACTGTAATTCTGCGTCATTCCGCAACTGGTATCTCAAAAACTATGAAGCATAATTCCGTGAAATTTTTATCACTGCATAATCGTGTTATTTTATTGCGTCTGAACTAGAATTATCGCGATCACTGCACATTTTGTTATTTTTTTCGGGGGTAAATGGATGCGAAAATTGAACGAAATTTTAAGCAGTTTTAAAAAAAATTGAAAAAGTATTTTGATGATGAGTGTTTTATGTTCAATTGTATTTTGAATTATTTATTTTGAATATAAAACAGGGATTATACATTTAAGTGTAAAATTAATTTCCTAGTTCTGCGCGCGAGCCAGTATACAATAAAAATGCTTGAAAAACAAGGTATATCTAAAGCATTAAAAAAATTATTTAAAATTATTTTGAGAGTTTAAAATGTGTTTAGTAAAATAAATAGATCAATTTATGATATACATAAAATTTTGAAAAATTGGGAGTCAATTGAAACAGTTACAAAGAGTCAAAAAGTATGAAAATATGCTTTATTTCCTCGATTTAAGAGTCGTGAGTCCCCTTAAGTGTAGTTATTGGATTAGGACTTTAAAAAAAAATTAGCACAATTTATAGTCAAAATTTATACTTTTGTTCCCAACGAAAGAATAAGGGACATTAAAATATAAGAATTCAATTTTTAAAAAAAACCTCTGCGTTGGAAGGGAAACACTGCGAAAATACGAGTGTAGTCCTATTTGTTGACGCTAGTTTTTAAATTATATTACCGACTAGCTGAAAACCCGCGCTTCGCTACGGAGTACATTCAAATTAAAAACAACGGCCAATGTATGCAATTAATGCCAAAAAAATAAAAATAAATATATATATTTATAATAAATGCGACGATCAATGTGAACAACTGATGTAATATATATATATATATATATTTATAAAAAATCGTAAGGGATATTTATTTTTTCGTCTGCCGCATTAGAAAGAAAAAAAAAATATTTTTTTTTGTCTATTTAGTTGTTATGTACGTGAAAGTTTCATATTGGGCACGACCATGTTGTTGGACACACCAACGAATTTTTTAGGTTAGGATTGACGTTAGCTTAAAAACAAACAGGCGTGTTTACACTCCACATTTATAGTTACCTATCCAATACTAACAGTTTTAATAAGAGTCTTACCTTGAAGGTGAAAACAGCCAATGAAAATGGTGATGCAAAAGCACACATTTAGGAAAAAATACTGCACTTCCAAACACTCGACTGTCTCACCGATTACGAATGAAGCAATAGACTACTGTTTTACGCTCCAGTCGCCAGGCGGCAGCACTTAAAACGCAGGGCCTTTTTATCGCATAGGCAAATCGGGACTTTTCCCAGGGCCCCCTTGGTGTATGCACCTAGTATTCTAATACTAGTATGTATAGCCATGGATAGTTCTTATTTTTAAAAATGTTCGTAAGGGGGGGGGGGGGGGGGCAAATAGCATCTGCCCAGGGGCCCCCGGCGTTCATAATCGAGCCCTGTTTATACGTCCTGTAAGCTGGGGTCTGATATTAGGCATACTTACACTATGTATATATTTTTGTGCCCAATTTTATAAAAATTTATTATTTTTCAATCAAAATCTTCAATTGAGCTTTCTTTCGGCTGCAGCATTCCACTGAAACATAAAATAAACTTCATAAATGTTATGCATTTCAGTAACAAAGTTTATTTTAATGTTCACGTAGTTAAACTTTTAAAGTGCCCACAGGCAGCTTCTACATTAATGGACATTGTTTTGCCCAATTTTTGTTGCAATGTTTGCAAAATCATGACGTTAAGATTTTAAATTTTGAAATAACAGCTAGCAAGAACAAATTTTTCCATATTAAGCTAAAAAGGTTCGCGAGTGTGAGTGGTTATATCTGTCCATAACAAAATTTTAACTGCAGTTGCAGCATAGAGAACCGATTCTCCATGTTTCAGTAAAGTAACTGCTTTATTAAGAGGCTAGTCCCTCCAAAGTATAAATTTTAACTGCAGTTGCAGCATAGAGAACCGATTCTCCATGTTTCAGTAAAGTAACTGCTTTATTAAGAGGCTAGTCCCTCCATAGTATAAATTTTAACTGCAGTTGCAGCATAGAGAACCGATTCTCCATGTTTCAGTAAAGTAACTGCTTTATTAAGAGGCTAGTCCCTCCAAAATATAAATTTTAACTGCAGTTGCAGCATAGAGAACCGATTCTCCATGTTTCAGTAAAGTAACTGCTTTATTAAGAGGCTAGTCCCTCCAAAGTATAAATTTTAACTGCAGTTGCAGCATAGAGAACCGATTCTCCATGTTTCAGTAAAGTAACTGCTTTATTAAGAGGCTAGTCCCTCCAAAGTATAAATTTTAACTGCAGTTGCAGCATAGAGAACCGATTCTCCATGTTTCAGTAAAGTAACTGCTTTATTAAGAGGCTAGTCCCTCCATAGTATAAATTTTAACTGCAGTTGCAGCATAGAGAACCGATTCTCCATGTTTCAGTAAAGTAACTGCTTTATTAAGAGGCTAGTCCCTCCAAAATATAAATTTTAACTGCAGTTGCAGCATAGAGAACCGATTCTCCATGTTTCAGTAAAGTAACTGCTTTATTAAGAGGCTAGTCCCTCCAAAATATAAATTTTAACTGCAGTTGCAGCATAGAGAACCGATTCTCCATGTTTCAGTAAAGTAACTGCTTTATTAAGAGGCTAGTCCCTCCAAAGTATAAATTTTAACTGCAGTTGCAGCATAGAGAACCGATTCTCCATGTTTCAGTAAAGTAACTGCTTTATTAAGAGGCTAGTCCTCCAAAGTATAAATTTTAACTGCAGTTGCAGCATAGAGAACCGATTCTCCATGTTTCAGTAAAGTAACTGCTTTATTAAGAGGCTAGTCCCTCCAAAATATAAATTTTAACTGCAGTTGCAGCATAGAGAACCGATTCTCCATGTTTCAGTAAAGTAACTGCTTTATTAAGAGGCTAGTCCCTCCATAGTATAAATTTTAACTGCAGTTGCAGCATAGAGAACCGATTCTCCATGTTTCAGTAAAGTAACTGCTTTATTAAGAGGCTAGTCCCTCCAAATATAAATTTTAACTGCAGTTGCAGCATAGAGAACCGATTCTCCATGTTTCAGTAAAGTAACTGCTTTATTAAGAGGCTAGTCCCTCCAAAGTATAAATTTTAACTGCAGTTGCAGCATAGAGAACCGATTCTCCATGTTTCAGTAAAGTAACTGCTTTATTAAGAGGCTAGTCCCTCCAAAATATAAATTTTAACTGCAGTTGCAGCATAGAGAACCGATTCTCCATGTTTCAGTAAAGTAACTGCTTTATTAAGAGGCTAGTCCCTCCATAGTATAAATTTTAACTGCAGTTGCAGCATAGAGAACCGATTCTCCATGTTTCAGTAAAGTAACTGCTTTATTAAGAGGCTAGTCCCTCCAAAATATAAATTTTAACTGCAGTTGCAGCATAGAGAACCGATTCTCCATGTTTCAGTAAAGTAACTGCTTTATTAAGAGGCTAGTCCCTCCAAAGTATAAATTTTAACTGCAGTTGCAGCATAGAGAACCGATTCTCCATGTTTCAGTAAAGTAACTGCTTTATTAAGAGGCTAGTCCCTCCAAAATATAAATTTTAACTGCAGTTGCAGCATAGAGAACCGATTCTCCATGTTTCAGTAAAGTAACTGCTTTATTAAGAGGCTAGTCCCTCCATAGTATAAATTTTAACTGCAGTTGCAGCATAGAGAACCGATTCTCCATGTTTCAGTAAAGTAACTGCTTTATTAAGAGGCTAGTCCCTCCAAAATATAAATTTTAACTGCAGTTGCAGCATAGAGAACCGATTCTCCATGTTTCAGTAAAGTAACTGCTTTATTAAGAGGCTAGTCCCTCCAAAATATAAATTTTAACTGCAGTTGCAGCATAGAGAACCGATTCTCCATGTTTCAGTAAAGTAACTGCTTTATTAAGAGGCTAGTCCCTCCAAAATATAAATTTTAACTGCAGTTGCAGCATAGAGAACCGATTCTCCATGTTTCAGTAAAGTAACTGCTTTATTAAGAGGCTAGTCCCTCCAAAGTATAAATTTTAACTGCAGTTGCAGCATAGAGAACCGATTCTCCATGTTTCAGTAAAGTAACTGCTTTATTAAGAGGCTAGTCCCTCCAAAGTATAAATTTTAACTGCAGTTGCAGCATAGAGAACCGATTCTCCATGTTTCAGTAAAGTAACTGCTTTATTAAGAGGCTAGTCCCTCCATAGTATAAATTTTAACTGCAGTTGCAGCATAGAGAACCGATTCTCCATGTTTCAGTAAAGTAACTGCTTTATTAAGAGGCTAGTCCCTCCAAAATATAAATTTTAACTGCAGTTGCAGCATAGAGAACCGATTCTCCATGTTTCAGTAAAGTAACTGCTTTATTAAGAGGCTAGTCCCTCCAAAATATAAATTTTAACTGCAGTTGCAGCATAGAGAACCGATTCTCCATGTTTCAGTAAAGTAACTGCTTTATTAAGAGGCTAGTCCCTCCAAAGTATAAATTTTAACTGCAGTTGCAGCATAGAGAACCGATTCTCCATGTTTCAGTAAAGTAACTGCTTTATTAAGAGGCTAGTCCCTCCAAAGTATAAATTTTAACTGCAGTTGCAGCATAGAGAACCGATTCTCCATGTTTCAGTAAAGTAACTGCTTTATTAAGAGGCTAGTCCCTCCAAAATATAAATTTTAACTGCAGTTGCAGCATAGAGAACCGATTCTCCATGTTTCAGTAAAGTAACTGCTTTATTAAGAGGCTAGTCCCTCCATAGTATAAATTTTAACTGCAGTTGCAGCATAGAGAACCGATTCTCCATGTTTCAGTAAAGTAACTGCTTTATTAAGAGGCTAGTCCCTCCAAAATATAAATTTTAACTGCAGTTGCAGCATAGAGAACCGATTCTCCATGTTTCAGTAAAGTAACTGCTTTATTAAGAGGCTAGTCCCTCCAAATATAAATTTTAACTGCAGTTGCAGCATAGAGAACCGATTCTCCATGTTTCAGTAAAGTAACTGCTTTATTAAGAGGCTAGTCCCTCCAAAGTATAAATTTTAACTGCAGTTGCAGCATAGAGAACCGATTCTCCATGTTTCAGTAAAGTAACTGCTTTATTAAGAGGCTAGTCCCTCCAAAATATAAATTTTAACTGCAGTTGCAGCATAGAGAACCGATTCTCCATGTTTCAGTAAAGTAACTGCTTTATTAAGAGGCTAGTCCCTCCATAGTATAAATTTTAACTGCAGTTGCAGCATAGAGAACCGATTCTCCATGTTTCAGTAAAGTAACTGCTTTATTAAGAGGCTAGTCCCTCCAAAATATAAATTTTAACTGCAGTTGCAGCATAGAGAACCGATTCTCCATGTTTCAGTAAAGTAACTGCTTTATTAAGAGGCTAGTCCCTCCAAAGTATAAATTTTAACTGCAGTTGCAGCATAGAGAACCGATTCTCCATGTTTCAGTAAAGTAACTGCTTTATTAAGAGGCTAGTCCCTCCAAAATATAAATTTTAACTGCAGTTGCAGCATAGAGAACCGATTCTCCATGTTTCAGTAAAGTAACTGCTTTATTAAGAGGCTAGTCCCTCCATAGTATAAATTTTAACTGCAGTTGCAGCATAGAGAACCGATTCTCCATGTTTCAGTAAAGTAACTGCTTTATTAAGAGGCTAGTCCCTCCAAAATATAAATTTTAACTGCAGTTGCAGCATAGAGAACCGATTCTCCATGTTTCAGTAAAGTAACTGCTTTATTAAGAGGCTAGTCCCTCCAAAATATAAATTTTAACTGCAGTTGCAGCATAGAGAACCGATTCTCCATGTTTCAGTAAAGTAACTGCTTTATTAAGAGGCTAGTCCCTCCAAAATATAAATTTTAACTGCAGTTGCAGCATAGAGAACCGATTCTCCATGTTTCAGTAAAGTAACTGCTTTATTAAGAGGCTAGTCCCTCCAAAGTATAAATTTTAACTGCAGTTGCAGCATAGAGAACCGATTCTCCATGTTTCAGTAAAGTAACTGCTTTATTAAGAGGCTAGTCCCTCCAAAGTATAAATTTTAACTGCAGTTGCAGCATAGAGAACCGATTCTCCATGTTTCAGTAAAGTAACTGCTTTATAAGAGGCTAGTCCCTCCATAGTATAAATTTTAACTGCAGTTGCAGCATAGAGAACCGATTCTCCATGTTTCAGTAAAGTAACTGCTTTATTAAGAGGCTAGTCCCTCCAAAATATAAATTTTAACTGCAGTTGCAGCATAGAGAACCGATTCTCCATGTTTCAGTAAAGTAACTGCTTTATTAAGAGGCTAGTCCCTCCAAAATATAAATTTTAACTGCAGTTGCAGCATAGAGAACCGATTCTCCATGTTTCAGTAAAGTAACTGCTTTATTAAGAGGCTAGTCCCTCCAAAGTATAAATTTTAACTGCAGTTGCAGCATAGAGAACCGATTCTCCATGTTTCAGTAAAGTAACTGCTTTATTAAGAGGCTAGTCCCTCCAAAATATAAATTTTAACTGCAGTTGCAGCATAGAGAACCGATTCTCCATGTTTCAGTAAAGTAACTGCTTTATTAAGAAGCTAGTCCCTTCAAAGTATAAATCTTAACGCGTGCATTATTACTATTATAATTATTTTAAGTATGAATCTCGTAGAGGTACTACTAATTTCAAAATGCGCATAACCAAAACTTTATGATTCATGATGTTGAAGATAAATTTATTTCAATGCATGAATTGGAATTAGATACAGATGCAAAATGCATACAGTGTAACGTATGTTTAAAATATAGCAAAAAACAATTTTGTAATAAAAGATCCATATTGTTACCATTTCAAGTTCCTCTTGAGTTGATAGTTTTGGAATCTGACCGAAAATGAAAAACCAGGCAGGTCTTAAGAAGCTACTAATATCTGAAAATAGAGAACAAGACTTAATGAAGTGCAGATGTTAGGAAGAAATTGTTTTCCTACACTAATTGATTCTAGACTAAACAGCTAAATCGACAGAAAAAAATATTTTCATTAATTCTAAAAACTAGCAACTATTTAGCAGCATTTTATACGTGTTCACATTTATCCAACTCTTATGATAAAGTATTTTTAAATTGTTTAAAAAAAGATGTTAATAAAAAGCCTAATACATTTACGTATACAAACTTACTTGTGTAGCATTCTAGTCCAAAATCATCTCGGGTTTTTTTAAACTTTAGAATAAAGTGAAGACCACATAATAAGAATGTCAAATAACGTACATTTAAACACTTGAACATTTATTAACATGACATGACAGAACACTCTACGACGCGTCCATTAATTACGTGAGGCTTTTAGGGGGGGGGGGAGTCGAGCCGAATCTCACCCTGTCTCACGTGGAGGAGAGGGGAGGTCTCGGCAAATATCACGTCATTTTATTTTTCCGCAAGAAACAGCGTAAAATTGCGAGAAAACTGGTTTAAATTAAGTAAAACATGTTTCTACACTAATAGGTATGGCTAAATCCTACGCAATAGTTCCAGTAGTCACTCTTGAGTCCCCGTGGACTGAACTAGAATGAATATTCTTTTACGAATTTTAGTAGTTCCTATTTAAGTATTTTATTGTTCGATTTTCTCTCTGTGATTCTAGACTACGTTCTTAGTAGTCTTAACTAGTCTTAAATAAAAATAGTTAAGCAAATTATGCTTTTTTAAATAAATCCAACGCAATCGAACACAGATTAACGTATTTACACTAAAAATACGCATTTAAAAAATTTTCACGTGAGATTAAGGAGGGGACGGGGGGGGGGGGGGGGGGTCGAGCCAAATCTCGCGACATCTCACCAGGAGGGGGAGGGATCGAAAAATCGCCTCACGTAATTAATGGACGCCCCCCCCTCTATCTGCTGATACAAAAGTAACGAACGAATTAACACACGAACGAACAACGGATAACATAGTCACGTGACATAGCAGGTGCTGAAAAGAAGGGGGAGGGGAGAAATGAGTCCGTTACACTTGGGTAAAGTTGTTAAAAGTAATTGTGCTTCAACGTTTTAGCAAATATTCAACAATGTCTGCAGTCAGAATGATATACAAGGTGCGGCCATTAATATCCATGACTGATCTACAGAAAATATTGCATGAAATACTCAAATCCATTTAATATGTTTCGAAGTAACTCCCACCTGCCGTAACTCTGTTCGGCGGTATAAGTTTCGGAAAAAGTCCTCTTTCGGAATGTGGACGCCATCGTTTTCTTGATGCCTTCGACATCCTCAAATCTCGCAAATCTTTCTTTTTTGGAAACAAGTCGGAAAAAGAAAATTTTCTATCTAAGGTCGGAGATGCTGCACCAACACGACCTCATGCTGGGAGGGAACAAGATTCGAGAAAACGGTGACGTCCACATTAAAGAGCATTCCGAATTGAGGACTTGATTCCGAAACTTCTAGAGCCGAGCACATTACGGCAGGTGGGAGTTACATATTTAAATGGGTACGCATCTCATGTAATATTTTCTGGAGTTATTAGATCAGTCCCGAAAATTAATGGCCGCACCTTGTAGATATGTTATTCTTAACCTTGTAACGTATTGATCGAATCAACAAAAGCCACAGGGTAAAATAGACGAATTTATTACAATTCAAATTTGAAGATTGATGCTCAGTAGTCAGTTACAAGATTAATGATTAGTCCTCTAAGATGGCGACGGAGTCCGTTAGGATGAGTTCCTCTAATTCAATAATATCGAGTTGAGCAAATCCCTTGATTTTCGCGGATGACTGCGAGGATCAGGATGTTCTCGTCTTGAGCTTCCTAGCTGAAGCTAAACATTCTCTTAAACCGCCGACTTGACCAGTCCGCGTATAGCGTCGGAGAAGTCTCTCACAGTTCGGCAGATCGCTAACTAACTGTCTTCAGCTCTCTCCTCTAATATTCCAGAGAACTCGTCTCTCATTGGATCTTCTAATGGTGATGTCATTTTTAGGCTTTTGATTTGCTGGAACGCAAGCTACAATTATCGTGACTTTGCGGACCTCCCGGGTGGTCTCGCGTCATCAGTCTGGCGAGCCGTGGCGAATTCCTGTTCCGCCTAGATGTCCCGTTTTGCAAACAGCTTTGTGTTCCTTCCCGTTCCAGCTTACCCTCACCTGCTATACGTATAATGGGGGCGTGTTGGTCAGCTGCAACAGGTTCAATTGCGCAGCGGATATTTTAATTGTGCGAATTTTTTTAATTCGTCACAACCTGTACTGATATTTTTTTTTCAAAAAGGAAAAAAAGGACTTTGCCTTAACACATTATTTCCAATGGTCAAAAATCCTAATAAACTTTATATTTTTTTATTCTTTCGAGAATGCAGATCCATACGTTTATAGAGAAAAATACTCACTTCTACCCAGACTTGGGTGGCACTCTAAATGAAGTGGCACTCTAAATGAATTTCATACAAACACAGATTACACATGAAACAATGTTTATTGAATTCGTTGCACATATAGAATTTGCTTTTACAGCAATAAGCATACGTACTACTTGTACGGAATATATATATTAACATTCAATAGAAATAATTGAATGTTAATCTTGTGTATACCTTACACGTTTTCAGACTATTAATAAACTCATCTATATTTCTGATAAATACTTTCGAATTACCGATAAATCCTTTTGAAATAGTTACATCAGAAGAAAATTTTAACGATAATTTTTACATAGGTACAATATAAAATTTAGATCAGATAATGAATGTTTCATCGGTTGAATACAAAAACTGTACATTAATTCCCTTCCTATATATATATATATGTGTGTGTGTGTATTTATATATGTGGATGAGAGAGAAAGATGGATAGAAGGATATAGATATAGATAATGATAAATAGAAAGACAAAAATTACTGAAACTTACATTTTTAAACTTATTTGAATAAAAATGTTAGCATGAAAAATTAAATACGCTGTCTCTCTCTTTAATAATAGTTTAAGTTCAATAATGAAGTGCCCAAGATCTTATTTCATAGCATGCTTAGTTAATTTAATAATTAAATTAACAATATAGAAACAAAATATGTAAAATCAGACAACAGATATATATATATATATATATATATATTTCAGCCCAATAAAAATAAATGCAAATCTATATCAGAGATATCACTGATTTTTTAAAATTTTTAGGTCTTAGGAGAATTGCTCTTCAATACTTGGAACCTTATGATCAGCTACAATATTTTTTAAAAAACAGACTAATTTTATAAATTTACACATATAGTATGTATGAAAACTATTTTTTTCTTCTCCACGCTGTTGCATATTACTGATAAAATTTAAAAAGTAAAATAGCTAAGGTTTACAATCATTGACATAGAATAAGATTGAGTAATAAAAGTATTAAGGAGACTCACTACCCATAAATCTTTAAAACATTCGACTTTTTGAAAAAAAAATATATGTTAAAGCCCTGATCATTTCTAAATAAAATAAAGCAAACCGCAGGAAAATATTCCACTTAGTTCCGGAGATATTGATATTCTAACTATTTAATGACTGATCAAGTTTATGGTAAGAAAAACTTTAAACTCATTTTACTCAAAATGTAATTTTGTATTATTCCGCAATTGATATCTCAAAAACTGTGAAACATAATTCCATGAAATTTTTATCACCGCATAATCGTGTTATTTTATTGCGTCTGAACTAGAATTATTGCGATCACTGTACATTTTGTTATTTTTTTCGGGGGTAAATGAATGCAAAAATTGAAGGAAATTTTAAGTATATTTCGAGCAGTATTAAAAAAATTGAAAAAATATTTTAATGTCGAATATTTTATGTTCAATTGTATTTTGAGTTATTTATTTTAAATATGAAATAGGAGTTATACATTTAAGCGTAAAATTAATTGCATATTTCTGAGCGCAAGCCAGTATACAAAAAAAAGGTTAAAAAACAAGGTATAAATCTAAAGCATTTAAAAAAATATTTAAAATTATTTTGAGAGTCGAAAATGTGTTTATTAAAATAAATATATGAATTTATGATATGCATAAAATTTGGGAGCCAATTGAAATAGTTAGAAAGAGTGAAAAATTATGAAAATATGCCTTATTTCCTCGACTTCGTGAGTCCCTTTAAATAACGAAATCAACTCAGAAAAGGGATGATTTTGAATCCACTGGCAACCATTTTCAACGTGCCCTCGAAACTTAATCCCCATAAATATACATATGTGTGTCGGGCACATCTTACTACGTCCTAGACAACCTTATTTCAGATTCCCGCCATGCTGGTTCACACAAAGACAAAGTTCCGACTGACAATTCAAACTGAAAACATCATATACAGTCGAACCCCGTTATAACGAACTTCAAGGGACCAAAGGTTTGGTTCGCTATATCCGAACCGTTAAGAAAAATGTTCACAAAATGTATAACTCATTAGTTGCTATGTGTATTCAATAATGATGTATTAAAAAACGATAAAATCTATTAAAAATGACCATTAATGAATTAAATTGACTAAAATCGATAACATTAAACTGATACAATACTAATTAAACTAATTAAAAATGAAAGACAAATGGATATAAATTCATTTTACCTTTAATTCTTGCCCACTGTTTTGTTACAGAAATAATCGGTAAACTTCTGCTGACGTGATACCGATTTCAAAAGCATTATATGAATTTCTTTGTCCAGTACGTCAAATGACTGCAACACTCTTGCTTCCTCTGTTTGTGTGGAAAAAAACTTATTAATTACACGCATTGCTGCTGTAGCATCTAAGATGGTGGGAATTTCATCATTTATGTGCTTCTCTTCATCAGCATCAGATGCAGAATCTTCGATTTCAGAATGATTCATTTTAATTTCTTCCACAATATCTTCATCAGTCGGATTTTCACATGTAATGATTTCATCATCAAATGTTTCGAACAATTGCATGTCACAATACGAGAATGAGGAAATATTGTCTTTTTCTATCCACATCGCGATAGGTAAATCTTCATCATCTTCTTCTTCAACATTCTTTGCTAGGCCAGCATGTCGAAAACATTTTCTAATTGTAGAATCTGTAACAAGCCGCCAAGATTTTTCGAGCATTATAAGTGCATCAAGACGAGAAACGTCACATTTTACATTTTTATCATATTCTTCTAAAATTCGTAAAATGAGCTGCTTCCTGTAATGACGTTTAAGGCTTCTGATGACACCCTGGTCCATAGGCTGTACTACAGAAGTTGCATTCGGGGGAAAGAGTACAATTCTAATCGATTGTAACTGTTTATCGTTTTTGTGTGCACTACAATTGTCAAGCAGAAGTAGAATTTTCCGTTTTTTAGCTGAAAGTTCACGATCCCACTTTCGAAGTTTTTTATCAAACAGTTCCTTAGTTATCCACGCCTTACGGTTGGCTTCATAAGAAACAGGAAGCCGTTTGATATTTTTGAAGCATCTGGGGTGTTTAGATTTTCCAATTACTAGAAGCTTACGACGTTCAGTTCCACTCATATTGGCACACACAAGAAATGTGATTCTGTCTTTCGACAATTTTCCGCCATTACATTTCTCTCCATTAAATTTTAATGTCTGGTTTGGTGTCATCTTGTAAAGCAGTGCAGCTTCATCAGCATTAAATATGTCATTCTGGTCATATTCACTAGAGATGTCATTCCAAATATTTTCTTTCCACGTATCGATGTTGGATGTTGAAACATCTCGCGATTCTCCGACAATTTTTCCGGAAGATATGTTGTTCCGCTTCTTGAATCTGTCTAACCATCCATTAGAACACGAAAATGGAATTCCAAATTTACTGGCAAATTCATCAGCTTTTGACTGAAGCATTTGCCCAGAAATTGGTACATTTTGGCTTCTTTGAATGCTGAACCATTTTAATAAAGATTCTTCCACTTCTTGATGGTCAGCTTTTCTTAATTTTTTTGGGGAGTTCAAATTTTTCTCGAAAGCAGAAAGTATGCTTTCTCTGTTTTTCCATATTGTTCCAACTGTAGATTTCGATAAATCTTTTTTTCGGCAAATGTCAACTTGGCTACCTCTATTTTGTATTTCTCTTATGATATTTACTTTTTCTTTGATGCAGAATGCTTTACGCTTGCTCGACATGATGTACCTAATGATTTCTTAAAAGCGAATTTTTAACTTGTGATAAAAATTCGGAAAATTGGTGAATTAGATGAAATGAACACGCTGGAAGATTCATTTCCACCTGCGTGTGGAAATGAATCTTCCAGCTCGACCCTGAGCTGACCTTTCCCCTTGTTCTCGGGTGCGCATATGCTATACTGTCCATGCTTTTACTTGTTCTCCTCGAGCGGTTGGTGAACCTTTCCCCTCCCCTCCATCCTCTTACTGTGGTTTCGCTTACCGAATTACTGGCGGGATTACAACTGCAGAGTGGCTATCGTAATGGTGCATACACATTGGACAGAGTTCTCTCCCCCACTCCTGTCATCACTTAGTCACGGTAACATTAGACACGGTATTTAGAACCACCCCCTTCCCGCTCTTTGATCTGGTGTCTCCCCCGACCCCGATCGACACCATTTGACCCGCTGACCCCACTCTCTTTCTTTGATGGACCGCCAGAGGAGGCGATCCGGCGCATGGAACAGAGTACAGAGAGACATAAATCACTGGCAGATGCAGAGAGCGCTGTGCCAGTCTGTATGCGCTATAAAAGGGAAAGAATGCAGATGTTTCTACCCTCGAATAAACAGACTTATCGCTGATTTACTCCGTGTTTCGCTAGTTGACATACATTTCCATATGAAATCAGAGTCGAAGTCATGTTTTCACAACTGCGGAAAAATAAATAAATAAAAATCAGTCGACTGAAAAAAAAGGTTTGTTATAGCCGATTCTTAACATTTCGCAGGTTCGCTATAAAAGGATAAATTAGCATTAAATAGAATAGGAAAACGGCGGGACCAAAAATTTCGTTCGTTATATCCGGGAGTTCGTTATATCCCAGGTTCGCCATAACGGGGTTCGACTGTATATATATATATATATATATATATATATATATATCATCAATTTATTTCCAATTCAAAATTTTATTAATTCTACCTTTTTTAATAGCAATTTTTTTTATATATCCTTTCAAATTTGATTGATTGGTTCATCCTATGTTTAGTTACATGTATAGTTCATCATATGTATGTTATAGTGTATATAAGGGATTTATAAGTTTTTCTGGTTGCATTGTATTGGTGTTTTAACGATGTCGTATTTTCTTTGTGCAAAGGTTAAGAAGTAAAGTGAATGTTGAAGGGAAGGTTTTAATGTGTGCCACTTTTTCTGTTGCAGGATGTTGTACGCTTTGCGGGAATTTCTGGAAAAAGGATCTGAAAATCCGTACGGTCATCACCGGGATCTTGAATGGGTTCTGCGCCACAAGATTTTCACTTAAACTCGTCTCCCCCAAAGTCCACTGTTTTTCTCCTTCTCTCCATCGTAGAATTTTCTTTACTTCTGTGTGTCAATAAAAGATAATGTCATAAAAATGTGTCGCTTTTACCTTCAATGATTTCTTAGTGTCGAGCAGGAATAAGACATTCTTCTGGCCTAGCTAATGCCATGGCAACCCAGGATCGATAACAAAACATCGATGCTAATAAAACATCGATGTTTTAGAACATCCATTTCTTAAAACTGGTTTAATAACCTCTAACATTAATGTTACTTCGGTTAGTCGTGGGTGTAATCGCCATGCAAAATTTCAGCCCTTTCTGTCCAGCGGTTGGGTCTGTGCGTTGTATGTCAGTCAGTTACAGAACTGTTTTATATATATAGATTATGGAAAATATCACTATAGAACATTCAAAAGCAACTAATGAAATATTGCTAACTACAAATACAAAATGTTCACCTGTTAGAAAAATACTTGAAGAAAAGTCTAATATCTTAGCTGTACGAAAAAATCACAAACTAAAATCAAAACATATGATTTATAAGAAAGTTTTTAACAGGGAGAGTATTATCTGTCTTTGAAACTAAGAATTAGATGAAAGTTCATATGCCTGAAGTGCGTGTAACTCCAGGACATAGACTTGCTGTTTGAACTCGTAGGCAATCGAAGAAGTTTCTGAGTCTATAGTAAAATTTTTCAGTCTCTCTTTGCATTCTTGTGTAATTAAAAGTTTCAAGACCACACAAATTTATATTAATTTCAAATATCTCCACTAAAAGTCAAGGAAGCATAGCGTAATATACAGTGATTTCCGCTTATAAGAATCACGTTTGTTATTACTGTTTTGACTCTTATAAGCGGGTGATTCTTATAGCCGAAATTTAAGTTTTTGGACAGGCACACACACACCTATATATACATATATATTAGATAATTTACCATAAAATACTCTTTAATTTACGTAAATTATCTTTTATTAAAATCATTTTTTAAAATTTTAAAAATACAACTTAATTTCTTGACCTATAAGTAGATACACATGATTATAGTAAGAGAAGAAAAAAATCCAATATTTGTTACTACATACCTGCTTAACAGTATTAACATTTTAACTACAGAAAGGGTGCAAGAAAAAGTTTTCTATGGTAGTTTGACGTAATGAAGTTTTCGGGAGGCTGTGTATACCTCTTTCAATACAGAGAAAGATTGTCTCAGACCAAGATTGACCTTCTAGCTTACGTTTCGCGGTTTGATAACGTGCTGAATCTACTAATGTCACGTTTGCCTAAGTGATAGTGGACACTTCGCCGAAGATTTATGTGTTTCAGGGTCCAGAAAGCCGCAAACGGGATGTGGGAGGTGGGAAAAAAAATAGTCCCTATTTTTGTTTGTCAGTGGAGAGAAGTGAAATCTGACCCGGACGGGTTAGATGCCCCTGGGTCAAGTTAATAGGACAGTGTTGTGCTAAAGTGTTTAAGGGGAAACCATTATGTTATGCCTAACAAAGAAAGAGATGCATTTTACGATTGTATTCCATTCCATCTTTCTTTTTAAAAAAAATAGAGAAAGAACTTCGTGCCTTTTGAGGGTTTAAGTGGCTTTTTTGGAAAAATGAAAGGAAATCGAAGAGTAAGCTGATTCTTAAAACCGGTGGATTGATTCTTTAAAGCGAAAATTTTAACATGGAAATTATACATTTGTTTTTGTTTTTGCGATATTGATTCTTATAAACGCTTGATTCTTATAACCACTGATCACTATAAGCAGTGGTTACTGTATGTGCAAACTTGGTACCACAACAATACAAAAACCAAAATGAAAATCGCTTATAAGGAATAATGATACACTTTAAACGAGATTGTCAAATTATATGATGACAAAAATAAATGGAATCCTAAAAGCAGAGAATCGAAATGAATCAATCTTTATATTTCTCTTAACAATATTCAAAACAAATTCCTTTCTCATCATTTATTATCATAATCATTCAATGACCAACTAAATACTCTAAACCCGAGCTTCGCAACCTTTTATCTTCCACGACACAACAACGTTTTTTTCGATAATTCCGCGGCACACCAGAAGAAAAAGCTTGCAAATACATAAATTACAATAAATACGTACATGTTTTTACTAGATTAAAAAAACACAATAAAATAGCTCTATGTATCAAGATAATTATAATCATTTAAGTTTTATATAAACCTAATGGTTTATATAAAACTTAAATGAATATAATTATCACAAGAACACAAGAACAAAAATATAAAGTTATAGTTTACAAGAAAAAAAATTTCTCTTTAAATTTTTATATTAAAATTTGTTTTTTGGTCTTCACTTAGGCCTTATAAATCAAGGCTAATTCAAACATAACTAATTTATTAATGAGATATTTGAGCTTGTTTTGATGAACATATGTACGTTTTATATTTGGCTCTATATTAGAAAGAGCTACTCGAAGTTCATAGTCAAGACCCTTTAAACATGATCGATTGTCCTTTTTTATTAGAACCAGTGCCGAAAAACTTTGTTCGCATAAGTATGTCGTAGAAAAAAGGAGCAAAATTGCAATGGCCTTGTCAGAAATTTGTGTATATTCTTTCTTAACAGAAATCCAGAAATCGGACGCTCGAGAATACATGCAATCTATGGCTAACAACATGTTTTTGTTTTGTGTATAATCTCGACCCAAAGAAATTGCATATTAGCGAAAAGTTAGAGGAATATTTTACTTAGAAAAATTTCTGACTAATGCGGTGGTTAATTTTTTTTATTATTATTATCGATAAAATCAGCGCGGCACAGTCAAGGCACCGCGGTTGCGAAGCACTGCTCTAAACCATATATGAATTGAGAAAATATGTAAAAATGCTCGTGCTTATTCGAAACTTTAAATGAGGGGTGTCAAACTTGCGGCCCGCGACGAACATTTTTGCGGCCCGGCCAATATATTGGCACACAATAATATATAGTAAAATAACTGACGCAGAATTATAATAAGATAGGAAAAATTCGCTAATTTTTTTTAAATTATACTCTTTTTTTGCTATTATTAAACAAAATGCGTATATTTATGTTGAATGTACTGCAATTTGGTAAATACGTTATTTAAGCATAAATAATATCCAAAATATGTCAAAAGTTATGTTACTGACTCTTTTACAGATGAAAAATGTTGAAATAATTTTTAAAAATACAAACAAAATGCTTTTAGAAAAGTTAATTAAATGTCAAGAGTCAGGACGTAAACATTAAATTTTCCTGTTCTTTTATATATGTTTATTTTAATGTATTATTTAAAATAAATCTACGTTTCTATTAATATTGATTTTTTTTGCGGCCCACCTATACTTAAACCTTTTTTGTTTGGCCCAAGTTAGCTTTTGAGTTTGACACCCCTGCTTTAAATCATACTCTTTAATTGATAAGACACGTCAATTTGTTCACATTTTATTCAACTTTAGCAACGCAATTCTACCATTACCAAAATTAAAACATATCAGAATCCCTCACTCCTTATATTGAAGAAAAATAGTTTGTTAATTCCACACCTTGCTCGTCAAAATCACAATTATATCATTAAACTTTATTCAATATACTTAACACACTCGCAATAATATTTTATCAAAATGAAAATTAAAATAAAACAAAATCAAAATATAAAAACACAAGAATCAAATAAATCAAAACAAAACAAAAAGGGCTGTCACACGCTTTGGAGACACCAGAATTTGTAGGAAATTACTCGAAAATATCCTCAATTTCATATAAATTTTGACGACAAGACTCTTTGATTTTTAACAACTAATGAAATCAAAATTTTTACAAATGTTCATCTTTTAATACATCACTTTGCTCCCCCCCCCCTCAAAACAACAAAAAGCTGAATTAACATATTTTAATTTCGTTGAATAACAATATTAAAGCTTTTCCCAATGTCAAAGTATTAATTAATTTAGAAAAATCCCGAAATAAGTCTATCAAACTCTCAAAATTCTAGTCAAAATCTAAACAAAATCATGAAACAAGTCTATCAAACTCTCAAAATTCTAGTCAAAATCTAAACAAAATCACGAAATAAGTCTATCAAACTCTCAAAATTCTAGTCAAAATCTAAACAAAATCATGAAACAAGTCTATCAAACTCTCAAAATTCTAGTCAAAATCTAAACAAAATCATGAAATAAGTCTATCAGTGAAACTGGGTGGGTAACATCAGTGTTAAAAATCTTGGGCTAATCTTGCTCCTAATATTATGCTGATTTTAGTTTAGATTCTGACGTCACCTCCTGAACAAACTTTCTATTTTTACATCAAAACATGCTAGCTATTAAGAAAATCAGAAATCCTTGACTTATTTCAATCGTCTTTCAGAAGATAACTCAGCTTACCTGATAATCCATTCAAAAACAACTTACCCCAGCACATACAAATTTTCTTAAAATACCTCGATACTCTGCATAGGTGGGTGATGTATCCACTCCACAGAATTCCGCAATGTCGATCGTAGCACCACTGTTTTCGAATTCACGACAATGAAACTAGTTGTTCGCTCGCAGTCATCCAGTTGTTGGGGTCCGTCGCATTGAAACATTCTTTCGTTTCCACACGAAGCAACGCGGATAAAATTTCTGAAACTGCGTTGAGATCAATGAGGCAGCAGCCATACTGGACTATGGTGCAACTAGTATATAACCCCAGTCGAAAATGACGGAATCATCGATCAGCGTTTCGAGAGGTGATTCATCATTTTCATCGGGCATTGTGCTGAAAACTGTAGATACTTAAACAGCAGTAAACAACAAAACAAAACTAAACTGAACCAAAAAACTTAAACAGAACTGTTTCAAAAGTGAACGACTCGCCACACGGCAGCCATTGCCGAAAACGATACTCAAACAGCAGTAAACAACAATAAAATAAAACAAAAATAAAACTAAACTAAATAGTTTCAAAAGTAAATGACTCACCACACAGCAGGCATTAATTTATAATAATTATATAATAATTAGCAAAGTGAAACACAATTTAATTAACATTAAAATTAAACATCAAAAATGTAGTTATTGAAAGGGAATATGAAAAACCATGGAGTAGAATGAATTCGAAATTCGAGTGAATGACTCAATCGAATAAACGATTCTTTTCGATGGATATTTAAATTGGAAGATATTTCAAAAACTAAACGGTTTCGAGCTAGGGTGTTCGCTCGAAATTTTTAAAGGGCTTTGAAAATATGTAACTTTTGTGGTATTATTTTTCAAGAAAATGTTCCCGACTCGGTCCGTCCCGGAATGGTTACCTACACTTTTTCTACTCTAGGCTTTTATATAAGTAAAGATTACAATTCTTCAGTTATATTTTATACAAAAATAGAACTTGTAAATCCATAAATAATTTTTAGATTTTATTTTTAAATGTATACATTACTAAAAAGGAGGAAAAATCATTGGATGTTTCGCGCATCATAAAATTAAGAAATATGCATACAGAAACTATTTTATGGTCAAATTAAATTAATAATATACTCGAGTTTAATGTAAAACCAAAAAATATACATAAAATATAGTTTAAATTGAAAAATTTACATAAAATGTTTAAAAATAATATTTGAAAGAACTATTTAAGATTCCAGACGAAAGAACATTTATGTGGTCTGACAGTACAATAGTTTTACATTGGATCAATGGGTCACCACACAGGTGGAAACAATTTGTAAGAAATCGGGTAACTGAAATACAGTCCCTAACAGATCCGGCTTGTTGGAAGCACTGTGATGGAATTTCAAATCCTGCTGACATTCTTTCACGTGGTTGTTCCGCAGAATATTTGCTGTCGTCAAAGGTTTGGTGGTCAGGGCAACATTGGTTGAGTAAACCAGACTGTATGTGGCAAAGTGTACGAAATATAACGCAGAATTCCGAATCCATGTTAGAGAGGAAAAAGGATGTAAAAGACATTACAATTTTGCAAGCCAGTGTCGACGATCACAAACCCCTTTTAGATCTTGGAAATTATAGCAAATTAAGTCGAGCTGTTAGAATTATCGCGTGGGCAATGCGATTTATTCATAATGCAAGAAAACATTTACCGAAAAGAAATGGCACCTTGACAGCTGAAGAAATATTCTCAGGGGAAATTCAATTAATTAGAGAAACGCAAGCCGAACATTTTGCAGAGGAAATTCATAATCTAAAATTGGGACAACCAGTTGCTAAAAAAATCTAACATTTTCGAGCTTAATCCCTTCTTAAATGAAGATAACGTCTTATTAGTGGGAGGCAGACTCCAAAAATCATCATTGAGCTACTATGAAAAGCACCCAATAATCATGCCTCCTAAAAACAAATTAGCTGAACTTATTGTTCTTGATGCACATGAAAAGGTGTATCATTCCGGAGTATCAAGTACTCTCATTTACATTAGAGAACGATACTGGATGATAAAAGGTAGACAGTATGTAAAAAACATACTAAAAAATGTGTTATTTGCAGACGCATAAATGCTCGACTTGTAAATCAAGTTGCGGCTCCACTACCTGCTGCAAGAATCGAACAGTCACAACCGTTTGATGTCGTTGGGCTAGACTTTGCTGGCCCACTTTATGTGAAACATGAGCATACCAAGTTCTACATTTTGTTGTGCACATGTGCAGTTACAAGAGCTGTGCACTTAGAACTAACGAGAGACTTAACAACTAGTTCATTTCTCTTAGCTTTTCGCAGGTTCGTCTCGAGAAGAGGAGTTGTGTATTCAGACAACGCCCTTACCTTCAAGGCTGCAGATGCAGAACTTAAAAAGGTGTGGAAGGTAATAAGTCATCCAGTCGTTAAAACGTATTATGCTTCCTCGGGTATCCAGTGGAGATATATTTCCGAGAAAGCGGCTTGGTGGGGCGGCTTCTATGAGCGACTAGTTCTTTCCGTGAAACGAAAAACCATTGGACGAACATCCTTAGGTGTGTACGAACTTCACACTTTGCTAACAGAAATTGAGGCGGTGGTCAATAGAAGACCACTGACATATGTTCCTGATAATCTCAATGATCTACAACCACTTTCACCCGCTCATTTCCTAATAGGTAATAAAGTGTCCAATTTACCTCCAGTTAAATTCAATAACATTGTGGGTCTAAGCCGTAAAGAAAGTATTTGTATCGCGAAAGACTGCTAAATCAGTTTTGGCGCAAGTGGACTATTTATTGAACTTGAAATCTGCAAACTGTAATAAAAATCAGCAGTCTAAAGGTGATTTGAATGAAAATGACATTCATGATGAACATTTACCACGAAATATGTGGAGATTGGGAAGAATTGTAAAAACCTTTCCGGGTAGAGATGGTCGTATTCGTAGTTGTGAAATTAAAACTGAAATGAGGAATAATTAAACGACCAGTTCAACTACTTGTAAATTTAGAGTGTTCATTTTCCTACAACTGTATTTCAAATGTCGCATCTATATAAAATGTATATAATATTTATTGTATGTTTATTTGTAGCGAAATTTCAAGAATGATTCCATATGTAAACGTGTAGTTATGTGTAAAAATATAGTATTTAGGTAAGTGTGTTTAAGGATCTCCAATGAGGTGAGAATAGTAAGTTCCTGAATGATTGTATATTGTTAATTCTTGTACAATTTGTGTTGCATTTATTATAGATTGTTAGTCTTTGGTTAATTTGTTAATTAACTTGTTTAATTAACTTGTTAAAAAAATACTTCATTCACAATTGAATTTTAAACTTTTATATTTTTGAATTATAAGGTATACTTGAATTTCTGAATTTAATATGTATATTTTGATTGTACAATTTTGGAATCATGAACATTAATTGGAAACTAGATTTTCTGAATTTAATATGAGAATTTTGATTGTATATTTTTGGAAACTTGATTTTCTGAATTTAATATGCATTTTGATTGTTTATTTTTGGAAACATGAACGTTAATTGGAAGATTTGAATGTTTTGGTCTCAACTCAAATGTTGAGAAATTGTAATTGAAATGTGAACTGTTGAACCTAAAAATATTTTGAAATGATGTAATAAGTATTGTCCTGAACATTGCTGTTCAGCCCGGCCCAGTTTGTTGGGAATATATATGTTTTCACCGCCAGATAGCGCTGTATGGGTCATTGCCCTGGGGGGTGTCTGTCACTTCTTGTTGTTTTGGCCGAGCGTGATGACTCGGAAGATTTTTACTCTTGAATCTTGAACGTAAAACCCCGGCCAAACTTTGATGGGAAATAAAATGTTGTTATTTTTACTAATTCGGTGTTTTCAGTTAACTTTAACCTATTTACATTTTACATTTTTCTCAGACGTCACATGCGTTCTAATGAAAGTTTAATGCAGTATTTTATAGCGATGCGTGAAATTGCAAACCGCACTACTAATACTATTGATGAATGTTCCGTCATTCAGTATACTATACAAGGAATACAGGGTACCCCATCAGAGAAAATTATTCTTGACGGTACAAAATCTTATACCGAATTCAAAGAAAAACTCCGAACATACTAAACCGCAGTTAGTCAAAAGAACACAATTGGTTCGAATTTTCGACGTGCCGGCGATGGCCAAAGACGCGGCACGGAACCAAACACAGCACCCCAAAGACGTGACTCAAAATTTACTGTTGCTAGCTCAGCTAAATCTCATCAACGCTGTTTTAATTGTAATGCAATTGGTCATCTCTCAAAGACGTGCCCTAGTCGTTATCTTGGCCCTCGTTGCCTTTCTTGTAATTTATTTGGACATAAGTCCGCGGACTGCCGCCGTACTCCTCAAATTGAAAGCTCCGCGACGCATGACGGTGTCAACACGGTGCATGTTGTTATTTCACCCACTAATATATGCAAAACGGTTGTTATTTTTGATAATACATTTTCGGGATTAGTGGATACTGGCAGTCATTCGACGCTTCTTAAACATTCCGCGTGGATTAAACTCGGATCACCACCATTGACGACTAGCACTGCTAACTATGCTAACTGGTTTCGGTTTTTTAAAAACTCAAGTAATTGGTTCTTTTGCTTCCGAAGTTAAAATAGATGATCAAATTTTTCCAGCGAATATCTCCGTTGTTCCAAATAACTGTATGGCTTTCGATCTCATACTAGGTTGCGATGTAATCCAACAGGCGAATTTAACTATTACACCTGACGGTGCTATGTTTTCAAAAATTTCAAAACCTGATGATCCTGCCGCACATGACGATTTTGTAATGACAATTTCAGCCGATCCTCCTTCTTTTGATATTGGTCCTAACATTTCTCGCCAAACCCGTAATGACGTTGAACAGCAATGGTTAGCCTACAAACCTAACAAAACGAAAACTGCAAACATCGAACTTGATATAACGCTTACTGATGATAAGCCAATTTCCCATACACCCCGAAGCTTACTATTTGCAGAACGTGATATAGTGGATGCTCAAATTGACGAATGGTTAACAAATGGAATTATAGAACCGTGTTCTTCCCCCTACGCTAGTCAAGTCGTTGTCGTTCGTAAAAAGAACGGTCAGCCGAGAGTTTTCATAGACTATATGCAGTTAAATCGTAAGTTAGTCAAGGATCACTACCCTTTACTTTTGATCGACGATATTTTGGATCGTCTCCAAAATGCCAACATATTCAGTACACTCGATTTGCGTAATGGATTTTTTCACGTTCCCGTAAACGAAAAAAGTCGGCGTTACACTAGTTTCGTGACGCATTCAGGCCAATTTCAATTCCGATATATGCCATTTGGATTAAGCTCTTGTCCTTCTGTTTTCATGCGATACATAAATGCCGTGTTTCATGGCCTTATTGCCAAAGGTATTATACTCCCAGACATGGATGATCTCATCATTCCAGTCCTCATAATGAGTCTGGAGCTGTTGAACGTCTGAACACTGTTTTAATTGTAACTCGTGATTATGGACTTGTCATAAACTTTAATAAGTGCCAATTTCTGTATAACAAAATTGAATTTCTAGGCCACATTGTGGAGCACGGAAAACTGTTCCCCTCCTCCTCCAAAACTAAAGCCGTTCTTAATTATCCTGATCCCAAAAACACAAAAGATGTCCAACGCTTTTTAGGTCTTACTGGATATTTTCGTAAATTTCTTCCCTCTTATTCTACCATAGCAAAACCCCTTAGTGATCTACTTCGTAAGGACACCCCATTTCAATTTCAGACTGATCCGAAAGCCGCATTTCAAATATTAAAACACCTCCTTTCCCAACAGCCCGTTTTAAGAATTTTTAACCGAAAGAGTCCTGTTGAAATTCAAACTGACGCATCAATTGATGGCTTGGGGGGCAGTCCTGCTACAAAAATCCAACCAAGATAATTGTTTCCACCCCGTCTACTGCATGCCCAAGAAGACATCGAACAACGAACGCAACTATACAAGCTATGAACTTGAAGTTCTCGCCATTGTGGAAGCACTTAAAAAATTCCGTATCTACGTTCTTGGTTCACATTTTAAAATAGTTTCTGGCTGTAATGCATTTGTGAAAACCTTAAGTAAAAAAGAACTTACGTATAGCTCGATGGGCATTGTATCTTCAAGACTTTGACTACGAAATCGTACACCGTACTGGTTCAAAAATGGCTCACGTTGATGCCCTTAGTAGAAGCCCATGTTGCATGGTTATTCAGGAGAGTGTCCTTATACAACTTCTTAAAGCACAGCAATCAGACGAGCATATCGAAACTATAAAAAAACTTCTTTCAACCGCACCATATGACGACTATATAGTTAAAAATAATCTGCTATATAAAATAATTCAAGGAACTGATTTACTTGTACTGCCCGAGGGTATGCAGGCGAACATAATTCAGGCAGCTCACGAACGAGGCCACTTCGCAGTACTACGCACTCAAGAACTGTTGCAAAAAGAATTTTTTATCCCGAACTTGAAAGAGAAAATACAGCGATGCATCAATAACTGTGTCACATGCATCCTCAATAATAGAAAACGTGGAAAACAAGATGGAATGCTGCATCCCATTGAAAAAGACGACACACCCCTGCACACGTACCATATTGACCGTCTAGGCCCACTTGCCAATACATCTAAGCGTTACAAGCACATTTTTGCTGCTATTGATGCATTTACTAAATTTATGTGGTTATACCCAACTCGGTCTACAGACGCCGCTGAAGTAATCAATACGTTGGAAACCCAAAGAGCCGTCTTCGGTAATCCGTCCCGGATAATTTCAGACAGAGGTACCGCGTTTATGTCTACTGCATTTCAAGAGTATTGTGAAAAACAGAATATACGTCACATTGCTGTTACTGCTGGACTTCCCAGATCGAACGGTCAAGTTGAACGTCTCAACTCCGTCATCATCGCCGTACTTTCTAAACTCTCTATGGACAACCCGGAAAAATGGTGTTCCCATGTTCCAGCCGTTCAACAAATCATCAACTCCACCTTCCAACGTAGTATCAATTCCACTCCATTGGAAATTCTTTTTGGGACTAAAATGCATTCTAACCATGTCATCAAAATTGTTGATATGATCAACGAGGAAATAAAATCTACATTTCTCCAAAAACGTGATGATCTCCGTAAAGACGCTAAACGACAAATATGCAAGGTTCAAGACGAAAATCGTCGTACTTACAATCTGAGACGCAAACAAGCTCACCCCTTCCAACTCGACGACCTTGTAGCAATCAAGCGTACCCAGTTTGGTCCTGGTCTCAAACTCAAACGAAAATTTCTTGGACCATATAAAATTACAAAAGAAAAACCAAACAACACTTATGATGTTGAAAAGTGTGCATTCTTCGACGGACCAGTGAAACGAGATACGTACCTCTCGAGCTGTTTATTTTCATTTTTCTAATATTTAACTAATAAAGGATGTTTATATCCAACAATGTTGCTGTGGCCGTTATCTCCCCCACATTATATATATATATACATATACACATACATACATATATATATATATATATACATATACACATACATATATATGGATAGATAGGTAGATAGAGAGAGTGAGAGACAGAGAAACATGCATAAATATATATAGAAACTCTTGCCGTAAAAGTACAATAACCAATGCCGAAAAAGTGTAACATTTTCCCGTTAAATTCTATTAGAAATGTCCGTTCATCAGGAGCTCATGTCTTATGACTTTTCTTCATAAAGTCTGAGGCCTCAATCCCACCCATCCTTATTGGGTATTTAAATATATAGGTACTGGACAGTTTGATAAAAAGAGAAAACAGTTATATATATATATATATACATATACCTATATATATATATATATATATATATATATATATATATATATATATATATATATATATATATATATATATATATATATGTATGTATGTATATATATATATATATATATATGTATATATATATATATATATATATATATATATATATATATATATATATAAATATATATATATATATATACATATATATATATATATATATATATATTCATATATATACATACATATATATATATATATATATATATATATATACATACATATATATATATATATATATATATATATATATGTATATATATATATATGTATATATATATATATATATATATATATATACATATATATATATATATATATATATATATATATATATATGTATATATATATATATATATATATATATATATATATATATATATATATATATATACATATATATATATATATATATATATATATATATATATATGTATATATATATATATATATATATATATATATATATATATATATATATACATATATATATATATATATATATATATATATATATATATATATATATAATGGACGCTCGTTAAATCAAACTGAAAGGTTCTCGGAAAAAAGTTCGAATTATCCGATGTTAAGAGAAAATACACTGCTGGCCACTGTAAAAGTAAAACACCCTGAAGAAAACATGCAAATAGCATGAAATTTGCAACATGCATTAGCGGAGGTGAGATATGCAAATGATTAGAATTTCAGCGCAGACGCACATCACGCGCGACTGTGGCGCCACTTCAAAGCGCTATTTAAGGCTTGGAGATTTCGACGATTTTAAGTTCGGCAATTGTGTTTTTCTTGTGGTTTTTTCAAAAAAACGATCAATTATGCCTCGTCGAAAACAGCGATCATGTTTTGATCAAGTATCCGAGTTCGACAGAGGAAGGATAGTGGCCTACCGAGATTGTGGATTATCTTTCAGGGAAATCGGTAGTCGTGTTGGACGAAACCAAACAACTGTAATGCGGATATGTGATCGTTGGATGCAGGAGGGTACGACGGATCGGCGTGTTCGATCGCATCCACCTCAGCGCACCACTTCACGTGATGACAGGCAAATTGCGCGCATGGCAGTGACGGATCGCTCAGTCACATCACGAACCATAGCACAGCACATGCAGTCTGTAACGCATCATCCAGTGTCTGCGCGTACCATTCGACGCCGTTTACAGCAGAGTGGTCTGTCCGCAAGACGTCCATTGCTTTGTCTACCCTTGATGCAGAACCACAGACGTCTCCGCCGCCAATGGTGCGATGACAGAAGGATGTGGACGGCAGAATGGAATGAAATTGTCTTTACTGACGAGTCGCGCTTCTGTCTGCAGCACCACGATGGTCGCATTCGAGTCTGGAGACACCGTGAAGAGAGGATGCTGAACAGCTGCGTTATGCACCGCCACACTGGTCCTGTACCGGGTATTATGGTATGGGGCGATATTGGATATCACTCTCGCACACCTCTAGTACGCATTGCCGGTACTTTAAACAGCCAGCGCTACATCTCCGAGGTGTTGGAGCCAGTTGTCCTTCCTTACCTTCAGGGCTTGCCCACAGACATAATTCAACAGGATAATGCGCGACCACACGTGGCACGCATTGTCCAACGGTTCTTCGTCAATCGCCAGATTGAATTGCTTCCCTAGCCGCCTAGCTCTCCGGATCTTTCGCCGATAGAAAACATGTGGTCCATGGTTGCTCTACGATTGACCCAGATTCCATCTCCAGCTGCCACAGCAGATCAACTTTGGCAACGTGTGGAAGCTGCTTGGTCTGCTGTACCCCAAGAACTCATCCAAAGTTTCTTTGAATCAATGCCGAGGCGTGTGGCAGCGGTGATCTCCAACAATGGCGGCTACTCTGGCTACTGATTTTGGCAGGAACCACACTTCACAGAAGTCTATAAATTTAATCATTTGATACTTGGTCAACATGTTATCTACAAAATAAATTTTGTTGTGATATCTCTTGTCTTTCTTGGTGTTGCAATTTGGGTGGCCAGCAGTGTATATAACTTTAAAAGTGTATCACTGAAGAAGAAACATCTCCTAGTATGTATAACCCCAGAAAATATATTATACTATGTTATCTAAAGTTAAACATATTTAAAAGCAATACAGACTTGCCTTAATCATAAAAGGAAGCAGAAGATATGCAGTAGAAAGTAAACTTTAATTAAAAATACGAATTACACTTTGGGGAAAAACTGTAAAGTGGATGTTTGGTTTTGTTTATGATGCCTACATTGTTCAGCCAACATTTCGATTTGAAGTAAACATTTCAATTCATTTTCAGAGGAAGGTTCCATCTGAATAAATGCTTTCAGAGTTTCAATACAGTCCATTATGGCTTTGTCCATTATGGCTGCATTAAAAATATCTTTCGGCAGGTAAGTAGAGAAAAGCCCTGGCAGTTTCCTACGAAATTAGTGCATACGTCTTCGTTTACATCAGAGCTTTGGCCACATACAGTTTGATAAGAAATATTGTGCCTTGACTTAAATCGAGAAAGCCATCCATCACTGCATTTAAAATCTTCAATACCCATTCGACTTGCCAATTCATCAGCCTTCGTCAGCACTAGGGGTCCATTTATCGGAAAATTTCGAGATCTAACATCCTGGAACCATAGCAGTAGAGCTTTTTCTAGATATTCTTGGGATGCATTTCTCACGCATTTCCTTCCTCTATCAAATTTTGATTTTTCCCATGAATCTAAAATTGACTCCTTGTTTTTCAAATAAGTTGACAAGATACTTTTTTAAAATTCCATAGTCAGCTGCTAACTTTGTTTTACATTCGCCATTCTCTACTCTCTTTAAAATTTCTACCTTTGTCTCCAAAATTAGGGTTTTGTACTTTCCACGCGTAGACATCCTGAATTTTTACACTTTCACATCACACACTGAGGAAGAAGAACTAGATCACATTAACTTGTCTGCACTGCAGGCATAAGTGACGCAGCTTCCTAGAATCTGTAGTAAAGACTGGTTTTTCTGAAATTCTAAGAAAATCGATACAAATAACGGAAAATCGCTTTGTCCGTTAAGCACTGATAAGGACAATAGCCACTAACGTTTGGCGGAAATGCAATAGTCTAGAAATGCGGGCATGTGCCTCTTTACATAGAAAAAAAATACAGGTGATTTTGACACACAAAATAATAAATACAACGTGTATTTTCTCCGTTAATTGAGGAAAAAAAATTTTTTGTCAAATTTTTAGTTCGAATTAACCGAAATGATAAAAATTTAGTTCGAATTAATGAGATATTTTTAACATTAACTCCAATACAAGTTTTTTGGTGCCTTTGGATTAGTTCGAATTAACCGAGTTCGAATTAATGAGTGTCTACTGTATATATATATATATATATTCTTATAAGCGGAGATCACTGTATATATAATATATATATATATATATATATATATACAGTGATTTACGCTTATAAGAATCACGTTTGTTATTACTGTTTTTGATTGTTATAAGCGGTTTTAAATGTGTTAATATTTCATGGGGGGGGGGGGTATGAGTGTCTATATCATTTACAAAATTAAATTAAGATAAAAGGATATTTGAAAAGGGATGCATCTGTGAATGCGCCGGCAGACATGAATTAATGTCACTCGCTGTACAGCACCGGACACAGAAATTAATATCCGATCGCATCGTTCCAAGCACGTGCTCGCCTTTGTGCCGGCAAACAAAAAGAGTTCGTTGACACTCGACCCCGGTAGATAACTTGATAATTATTTTCGACAAGATTATCACACAAAGATATCAAGACTATTTTGTGTTCTACACTTCGGATAAGCAAGTTTCCCGAAATAAATAAGTTGTGCGGTCGGGGGACCCCGTCACGTTATTTTTTCAACTCTAAACGTCATTTAATATGTAGATTTCTACTGAATATATATATGTGTGTATCTATATATATAAATGTTTATATATATATAGTGCGCTATTCCCAGAATGAGTGGGAATAGGAACGGCCATCGCTTGTGCGGGGATTTGAACCAGGGACCTCTCGCTCCGTAGTGCGATAGTCCGATGCGATAACCATTCAGCCACGGAGTCCATTGAAAGAAAGCTCTTATGAATGGGGCATAACGCTTTTTCGTTACGTGACGATTCCTGCCAGTTCACTCTACTGTAAGCCGCGTAAAAGAACTTCGTTCCAAAAAATACAGATTCCAGAAATTGAAAATACACTAACATTTTCCTAGATAAATACGTATTTTAAGGCAAATAATAAAATTCGATGAAGGGTCATCATTTCTTTTTATTTATAGACCCATTCAGTTTATGACAGTTAGACGAAAAGATGAAATAAAGAGTTTTAAAATGAAAATTTATAAAACATTTAAGGGGACTCACGACCCTTAAGTCGAGGAAATAAGGCATATTTTCATACATTTGACGCTTTGTAACTATTTCAATTGACTCCCAATTTTTCCAAATTTTATGTATATGATAAATTGATATATTTATTTTAATAAACATATTTTCAACTCTCAAAATAATTTTAAATAATTTTTTTTTAAATGCTTTAGGTATACCTTTATTTTTAAGGATTTTTATTGTATACTGGCTTGCGCGCAGAACAATGAAATTAATTTTACACTTAAATGTATAATTCCTATTTTATTTTTAAAATAAATAATTCAAAATACAATTGAAATGTTTTAATTTAAACATTAATTTTCAACATTAAAATATTTTTTCAACTTTTTTAAAACTGATCAAAATATACTAAAAATTTCCTTAAATTTTTGCATTAATTTACCCCTGAAAAAATTAAGATGTGTAGTTATTGCAATAACTCTAGTTGAGACGCAATAAAATAACACGGTTATGCAGTGATAAAAATTTCACAGTTTTTGAGATATCAGTTGCGGAATGAGGCAAAATTACATTTTGAGAAAAATGAGTTTAAAATTTTTTCCCTTACCATAAACCTGATCAGTCATTAAATATTTAAAATATCGATATTAAGCGGAATATTTTCAAGCGGTTTGCTCTATTTTGTTCAGGCTTTAACGTATATTTTTTTCAAACAGTCGAATATTTTAAAGATTAAGCAATCGCACACAGTCAATTAAGAATACAGGGATACTTTCTATCCTATAAAAGGAAATGTTTTGTAGCATGAGCATTGGCCCTGTGGTACCCAAATGATATTTGCCCGTCAGTGTTTCGAGCCACATTTTTTTTTTCATGTCTGGGGACTGGACATGGTGAATTTTACGTTATTTGCCGTACGTGCAGGAATCACTGGCTTGTTTAGTTTTCCATTCTTTGAGGTTTTTCTTGAATATCATTATGGAACGGCCCACACCCTCTCTATGCTTGGCTTATTGTTGGAATTAAGGGGACAGTGGACTTTCAAAATTGTGAAATTTGTCCAAAAATTCCATTTTTTTTTATTTTATTGAATTGTGAAACTACGGACGAATAGGAATGTGTTGCAAAAAGAATCTTTAATTTCTGCGATTACTTTCCTAGTTATAGGCATTTGTATTTAATTTAGATATTATGTGGTAACTTTAAATGTGTTTTTCTCAAAATAAAAATTTTCGTGTCATACGAATATTCAAACTGCTCCGGGCGCATTTCTAATGATCGTATTGCTTTGAAATGTAAGTTCTATATACTTAACTGTATATCAAATAAATCTTATTGAAAAAAATATGCTTCGTAGCTCAGAGTTTCTAAATGTTGTACTCGAAAAGATGATTAGAGGTATTTTGCGTCATAAAATGGGTGTTTTCGCTATTATTATTTTTTCTCTTTATATTTTCAATGGATGCTTAAAATAAGCAATAAGTTTCATTGTCAGTTCTATAGGGTATCCTGTAAATAAAAATTACCATATTATATGCAAAAGAAATGAGAATGGGACATTTTTAATGAGGCCAATTTTTAATATAATTAATAATTAATAATTCCTAAATTATTAATATTTCGTGTTTAAATGTTAACCACTTTTACATATCTATGGTACTAATGACATATTCCAATTTCAAGCCAATCCATTGAAAACAAAAAAAGTTAGGTTTGAAGGTCCACTGTCCCCTTAAATATCAACAAGTTCTCCATTCTTATTCTTACAGTCTTTACAATTTCCCAACCTCCCTTCTTCAGCTCCATGGCAACTTAACCAAACTAATGACTAACATTTTAGGTTCCCCAATTCTACTAACAATCCAAAAATACTAATTTTGAAAAGAGTGTGCATCCTTTTCTTTCCCCATCTAGGACGAGTGGCGGTGATGAGCTCGTCAATATTCATCAGCGAAAAGTTTCACCAGTGGACCAGTGGTCACGGCTGATCTCCCGTCCAGTTCTAAAACAAGGCAGTTGATCACCTTTTGGGTGAGATACTTTGATGACCAAGTCAAAATAAGCTAAAAAGGTGTGTACTAGCAATCAGTAATCTCGACTTCCAGTCGTTTGTAAGTACATAGAGAATAGCTACTTCTACCCACACTTGTAGTATGTATGTAACATACTGGACAACCCAAGGAAAGAGTGGGCGTCCAGCACATCACAGGCAATGAAGAGTAGTCGTGGCTCGAATAAACGACGCGGCAAGTTGCGGCATTAAATTTTATTAGACGGCGAATACGTCTTCTCAAGGCAGTTACAAAATCAAAAAAGCGTACAGGTTTCCGTTCATGTTGTTTATATAAACTTTGTCATGTGATCATCATCGCGATTAGGGATTTGCTGTTGTCGATAAGTCACATGTGGTTTTATATAATCTGCGCATAGCTTATCTAAAATATTGGGGACGCCGCGCCTATTTGAAAAAGGAAGCCATTTAATATTTTCTCTCGAGGTTATTAGAGTTTAGAATCAAAAGCGAAATTTAGCTCGTACGCCCAAGGGAATTTAGAATAATGTTAGATTTTAAAATGGTATGGGGTTTTTAATGTTATAGAATATCCCCCCCCGTCCGAGAAGAGGCTGACCAACAATGCCTGCATTGGAGGACAGACTCACCCGGCCATGTGAGGAAAATGGGCGTCGACCACAAATTTGGAAAAGTTTTAAAAAGGAACATATGTTTTAAGTTAATTTAGTATGATGACCACATGGCAAGACATGGCACATTTCAAATTTGAATACACAAAAATACACTAATGATTTACTAATTTATGAACACAATAAAAACAAAAAAATTATAGTAATTAATGATCAACTATAGAAAATTGTAAATTATGTAAATTTCTTATATTGTTGCTGTGAAAAAAAAATAAAATTTTTAAAATGCACCTATCATCAACTGAAAACAATGTTGAGCAGGGCTGCAGTCCCCACACAACACAATCTCAGAAAAAAAAATCAATTAACATAACCAAAATTTGTAAACTACCAAAAATTTTCACTGGAAACATACATTTAATACAATATCTACTATCATCTCGATTTGAATAATACAGAATAACAAAACATAGTAATAAAAATATTAAAACAAACAAAAATTAAGTAACTGAAGTTGAAAATTAACAAGTTGAAAATTTCAAAAATTCTTCCTCAACGTTCACTACTATGGAGTGAGTCCAAAAAAAAATCCTTATTTACTTATCTTGTAATGAATTGCAACACTTTTAGTCCTGTCACAGTCATTAGTATGTTGAGGAAAATACACCAATTAAAAAATCACAGTCTTTGTGTTGCTGTTTCTTATTTCTGCTTCACCAACGTAGAGTACATAAAACATAACATTATTTTGGTTTGTTTACATATAAAGAAAATTAGTTCTTTAGTTACATAATAAAAATCACAGTTTATAATAAAAATCACACTTTCAATAAAAATCACAAGATTTAATAAAATCACACTTCAAATATATCAATTGTATATAAAAATTACAAAACATATCACTCATTATCTAGTTTTCGTATCTTTATTTATCTCATTATTTTTTCTTAATATCCATTATCTCCTTTATTTCAATATTACTTATTATCAACAAAAATCTCTTTTTAATATCTTTTATATTTCTTATTATTCTCATTTCATCATTTCTTATATTCATTTTATTTCGACAATATTTATTCATTCCAACATTCTATTCAATATTCTTTAATTATACTTATTCATATTTATTCTAACTTTATTTATTCTCAATACTTTTCACTTTATTTTCAAATTATTTATCTACTATTCTTTTTTGTACATTTATTATAAGTTTATGTGGATCCATTTCCTTGTTTTGAAGGTACCTTGTTGTATGTGTGTTCCCCAACTCTTAGTCTCAAATTCTTTAATTCTACCTCTAAGCAGTGAGGGTTGTGTTTATGTTTGTGTAACAAGTGGGTTTTCTTTCTCCATATTGTTCTCTGACTAATAAGGAGGAAGAGTCTTTTAGCCTTACAGTGGACTAACCGTTAAATCTCCGACAGAATATGACTGCGTTGAAAAACAGCATCTTGTATCGTACAAAGATGGAGAAAAAGGAAAAGGTGCAGTTGTCATACCTGTGGGAGTATAATATATAGAAATGGGAGGACAAAAGGAGTGGCCATCCCAGCCCTGTTTTAGTCATTACTCAAGCATATAGTCTTCAGCACTTTAAGTGACTGAGTTGTTGAATTAAAAACAAATAGTAAAAAAAATTAAAAAAGATCTTAAACAGTTGGGACGACATCCAACGTGCTTGTAGAGTTGGGTGATAGGAAAGTGTTTTTCAAGAAATAGGAAATTTACTGAAAGGTTAAAGAAGTAGAGTTGTCATAGTCGGTGTTTAAATTGAGATCCAAAAAATTCACATATAATAGTATTCTTAAGAAGAAAGTTTAAGTTAGACAGTTTTTTTTTTTTTTTATATCTTTAGTAGGACAACACATAATTAATTATATCAATTTAAAAAAAATATAATGATGTTAAGCATCACATAGAAAAGAAAGAAAAATGGATCTAATGTTTGTCATTATTCGTGGTGTAGTTTTAAGTTCTCTGGTGCATTATAATATCTCAATCTGCAAGCATGGACAATTTCAGAATCTCGTTTAGTGTGAAAGTTTGGTCTATCAATTTTATACACAACATATGAAAGTATTAAACACAATAATAAAATACTCCTAATACCAATAATACCTTAATATTCTCTATCAATTGCCGTAATTTAATGTTAATGTTCAAATTTCAAACTATTATTCTATTAATTGACACAAATAATCAAAATTCTTTTACCAATATCCATCTCAGTTTTATTAAGTTAATCATGAAATCGATAAACCAAAATTAATTTTACTTTTCTTATATCACATTTTGGTATGAATCCTCGCTGTAAAGTTCCCAAATATTCATCATTTGTATTTAATATCTTAAAACATATTTCTCATTATAATATTATCTTTCCTATTTATTTATTATTCTTCATTATTTCTATTTCGAGAATTTTCTGGGGCGGATGAACCAAATATAACATACAATGGTTTTTTAATTCTCCAATTGTGGTTTTTTGGCACCCTAAGTCATGTTATAAAGACGTTCCGTTTATATGAAATCCATAGAACGCCTTTTGACTGTCGACTCAAACCACCGGAAATCTCCTTTACTTAAATTCGTAGAACAATTTACGAGGTTTCAACATCAAATGTAATATGTCAAAGTACTTAAATTATAAAATTTTCTTGATGTCTGAAAATTACTATGTTATCCCTGCAGATATTTTCCAAAACCAAAACCACAGGCATCATATGTTTAAATTTAGAACAGCAAAAATCCTAAGTTAAATGAATCAAAACAAGTTTGGCTCTTTTCGTGATCGTGTTTACAAAACTAATGCTGAGCATTTAAATTTATTGCGGAGGCGACCTTCGAAATGTAATACAACGCGCTCGAAAACGGAAATGATTTACGTTATTTTTTTTTTCTTTTTCTCCGCGACGATTCAGAACTGCGTGCAAAATTAGATACTCATAACATTACTTTACTCATTTAATATTTCAGTTTAACGTAACCAAGGATAATTAATTATCTTAAAACACTAAAATATTCATTATCAGAAAAAGAACATGGAAATATTATAAAATTACACTAAAAACACACACTTATAATAAACTTATCACATATAAGTCTCAAAAATTTCTTTAAATTCAAATATCTTATAATATGAAACAATATACTCTTAAAATTCCATCAAAATGCAAATCAAAATGAAACATTTTAAAATCAAAAACAAAATACACGTTTTAAACCAATGATTCTTACTTTCGTTTTACTTTTTATCGATTTATTTTTTATCATAGGTACTTAATTAAATCAATAATTTGAAAATACTTTCACCGAAACACATTTATAATAAATTTTTATCAGTATCTATTAATATTAAAATTTTTCACAATAATTTGTAAATTTTAGCTTACCAATTGAAGTGTTATTCACACTCTTTACCATTATCCTTATTAATTTTCACTATTGCATATCTTCATAATTTTAACATTTGTAGCTCGGTTCTGAATTTATCTTGGTGAAGTTCTTGGCTTAGTTAGTCCCAGTACACAGTATCCCAATTGGAACACTATGAAAGAGCACTTTAAAAGAAATTTTTTTTTTTTCTTTTTCGGAAGTTGTAGAACCTTTCCTTTAGGTAACATTTTAAGAAGGCACTATTGCGTTGAACTGCTGGAACGAAGTTGTATCGCGAACACATTTTTCTGTTATGCACACAATTTCGATGACCTAATACTTTCACTGATGATTTTTAAATGGTGGGGATTACGCATTTTTTACATGATGACACTCGCGAAGAATTTAAATGGTGATCACACGAAGCAATGGAGAACACAAATCGTAAGTATACACATTCCGGCACAAGATTTCTGAAAAGGAAAATACACAATTTTTGAAGAAACACCGGACTTGGACGCCCACACGTTGAAACTGATCCAGGATGAATCTCACAGCAAGCCGAAGCATTTATTTACAATCACTAGCACCGAAATGGGGCTGTTCACGCTGGCCTCCAATCGAAAGTCGCACATGGAGCTGATTCACCATCGTAAGGCAGAAATGCGCACTAATGCACCCAGCTAAAGCGCAAATTTCACACGCGGTGACGCTGAGGCGAAAACGCCGAAATGCCTTGGAAAATCCAGTGGGATGTGGTCGCAGCAGGTGAGAATGCTGCCGTCTCTATGTAACGTACTGGACAACCCAAGGAAAGAGTGGGCGTCCAGCACATCACAGGCAATGAAGAGTAGTCGTGGCTCGAATAAACGACGCGGCAAGTTACGGCATTAAATTTTATTAGACGGCGAATACGTCTTCTCAAGGCAGTTACAAAATCAAAAAAGCGTACAGGTTTCCGTTCATGTTGTTTATATAAACTTTGTCATGTGATCATCATCGCGATTAGGGGTTTGCTGTTGTCCCATGTCACATGTGGTTTTATATAATCTGCGCAGAGCTTATCTAAAATATTGGGGACGCCGCGCCTATTTGAAAAAGGAAGCCATTTAATATTTTCTCTCGAGGTTATTAGAGTTTAGAATCAAAAGCGAAATTTAGCTCGTACGCCCAAGGGAATTTAGAATAATGTTAGATTTTAAAATGGTATGGGGTTTTTAATGTTATATGTATATAATTTGAAGTGGCACTCTAAATGAATTAGATTCAAACACAGTTCTAAATTTATAAACATGTTTATTTAGAGATTTTACTTTTCAACAATAAGCATACGTACTGCTAGTACGAGATATGCAGGGTGTCTATAATTAAAGTCCCACTTTCAAAAGGCTGCAAACAAAGAACCACTGGTCAGAATGACTTTTATATATATATATACATATATATATATATATATATATATATATATATATATATATATATATATATATATATATATATATATATATATATACACACAAGGTGTGCATAATTAAAGTCCCACTTTCAAAAGGCTGCAAACAAAGAACCACTGGTCAGAATGACTTTTATATATATATATATATATATATATATATATATATATATATATATATATATATATATATATATATATATACACAAGGTGTGCATAATTAAAGTCCCACTTTCAAAAGGTTGCAAAAAAAGAACCACTGGTCAGAATGACTTCAATCTGAACTGAATATACTGGAAGAAGTGGGAAACGATTTGGCATAATAAAAAAAATTTCCAAAATGTATGAATAGATGACTCTGTAAGCGGTTGTAACATTTTTTTTATTATGCCAAATCGTTTCCCCCTTCTTCCAGTATATTGAGTTCAAATTTGAAGTCATTCTGACCAGTGGTTCTTTTTTTGCAGCGTTTTGAAAGTGGGACTTTAATTATGGACACCCTGTATATTAGCATTCAAGAAAAATACTCACAAACTAAAGAGTGAAACCAGCAGTGCTGCCACGTAAACTTTGGACCTAACGAGAAGTCGAGTAGGTTAGCACCTTGAGCCGCTGCTCACAAACACCTTTCACTTCCTTAACACTTCCATTCTTTATTCTAGCTGCTTGGTATTTATACCAACTGCGTATGCCTTGAAATTAGCATATCTCAAGCGGCTTCTTTAGTTTATTTACTTAAAAGTTCAATTCTTGTGAATCGAATCTTATGTAAACCTTACAAGTAATCTCTTTCAACGTCTCACCTAATCAATAATTCCCCCCTGCCACGTTACCGTATACCAAGTGTCACATTAATGTTACTCCTTTTCCGGCTTAAGCTTAGTATTAACCTTTAGCTTACGAGAAATTTCATATCCCCTTTGTAAGGACGGCCATTAAGAGTTATATATATATATATATATATATATATATATATATATATATATATATATATATATATATATATATATATATATATATATATATATATATATATATATATATATATATATATACTATATATATATATATATATATATATATATATATAATATATATATATATAGATAGATAGATTGGTATGTATATGTATAATATATATATATATACATATATACAGTGAAACCTACACTAACAGACACTCCCGAATAGCGGACACCTCTATTTAACGGACATTTTTACGAGTCCCAGTCCTTTTATATAGGACGATCCATGTTATTCCCTCTGAATAGAGGACACTCCGAATAGCGGACAAGTATTCTTGAAAAATTTTAATTATTTTGGCAAATATTTCAAAATTAGAAACTTTCAACGCCTCAAATGGATGGATGGAAAAATTCCGGACACGTCACAACATATTTTTTAAGCAGATTTGAGGTGAAGAAAAATTTGTAAATTCAAATGAAGTAACAGATTGGATTGGAAAGCTTAAATCTTTGTGCAAAGGATTTGATGACAGAGACATTTTCGATGCCGATGATTGTGGCTTCTTTTGCCGCGTCTTTCCGGACAAGACCTTATGTTTTGAGGGTGAAAATTGTAGTGGCGGGAAAATTTCAAAAGAGCGGCTTACTCTTTTGCTGTGATGCAACATGCTGGGAGACTTCAAAACTCCAATTGTTATTGGAAAAGCTTAGAAGACTAGATGATTCAAGGACATTAATGTGCGAATATTTAGTGTTTCGTGGAAGCCAAATAAGAAAGCGTGGATAACCACTGAGATAATGAGCGATTGGTTGGTGGAATTAGACAACAAAATAAAAAGAGATAAATCAATCTTTTCATGGACAATGCTACTTCCCATCCTGATGATTTAAAGCTAAAAAGTGTTAATTTAATTTTCTTGACTCCTAACACCACTTCGATGCTACAGCCACTTGATCAGGGAATTATGCGCAGCTTTAAAGTACGATACAGAAAGCTGCTTCTGAGACATGCGCTTTCACGGATTATCTCCTGCAAAACCAGCGCGCTTGAGTTGGCAAAATCGGTGTCTGTTTTGGATGCAATTTCCTGGACTACGTCAGCCCTAAAAAAGGTGGAACCTGGGTGCGACCTAAAAATGTTTTAAGAAGACAGGATTTTTGAGTACAAGCGAAGTGGCAACGGACAGTGCTACCGAAAAAAAGCAAAAAAGAACTTGCGGATCTACACAGTAGCCAATTTGGATTCAAATGTCAGCGTTTATGAGGAAGTCAAGATCGACGACGATTTATCCATTGAGGAAAAAAACTGCGTGTTTCCAATTTCATTCATCATATATATATATATATATATATATATATATATATATATATATTTCATACATATATATATATATACATATTTACATTTTCAATTACTTAAACTCCACCCATCGCGTATTTTTACCAACCCCCCTTGAACTTCTCAATTATCCCAGTGCGAATGTATTCATGTATGTATATATATATATATATATATATATATATATATATATATATATGTACATATATATATATATACATATATATATATATACATATGTTCATTTTTACAAGCGACACGTGACCAGAGGATCACCGTGTTAATGACTGAGTAATAAGAGATTGGGCGAAGGCCTCGCCTCACTTCAAAATAACGCGAAACGTCGCAACGTCACTGGCTACGTCAGCTTTCGTCTACAATAGATGACGTCATTATCGGGTGGCAGAAAACAGAAGCCGTTCCTATGCGTTCGCGTGTGTTTTTGGACGATCCCTTCATTTTGAGTTAAATAATTTAAGCTCATTTATAAAATTCCTCATATTAGTTGTATGTAACAGGAATTTTAACACTTTTTTAAAAATATTTGACAAGGTTTAAGAGAATACAATAACTCTTTCGTCGAGAACGAATATTATTATGTTGAGATATGCATAGATATCGGGATGAGTTACTTCGGGCCAGCGTCTTGCAGTCTTGCTCTGTCAATAAATACGGGTCGCATAGTGCAGTGCTCTGCAACCACTGTGCCGCGGGGATTTTATCGATAATAATAATAATAAAAATTAACCACCGCATCAGTTAGAAATTTTTCTGAGTAAAATATTCCTAGAACTTTTTGCTAATATTTCTCTGTGTCGAAATTATTCACAAAACAAAAGCATGTTGTTACCTTACATTGTATGTATGCTCGAGCGTCCTATTTCTGGATTTTTGTTAAGAGAGAATATCCACTAATTTCTGACAAGGCCATTGCAATTTTGCTCCCTTTTACTACAACATACTTATGCGAACACTAGTTAACTACTAGTTTTTCGACACTAATTAGAAATGACAAACGACCGTGTTTAAAGGGAACTTCGAGTAGCTCTTCTGATACAGAGCCAAATATTAAGCGTACATATGTTCATCAAAACAAGCTCGAATACATCATTCATAAATAAGTTATGTTTAAATTAACTCTGATTTATTAGACTTAAGTAGAGACCAAAAAAAAATGTTTAATATAAAAATTTAAAGAGAAAATTTTTTTACGTGTAAACTTTATATTTTTGTTCTTGTGTTGGTGCACGATTCAAAATGATTTATATAAAACTTAAATGCTTATAATTATCTTTATACATAGAGCTATTTTATTGTGTTTTTTACCTTATAAAAACATATACGTATTTGTTGTAATTTATGTATTTGCAAGCTTTTTCTCGTGGTGTTCCGCGGAATTATCGATAAAACGTTGTTGTGCCGTGGAAGATAAAATGTTGCGGAGCTCTGACATACCGAATAAACCTTTCCGGGACGTACCTGAATGTTTAATTTAGTGATATGCCTTTTTAGATACCGTATTCAGATACTTTGCGTCATCTGAGAGCATTTTATTCAACAAGCTGTAAGAATGCTCGTCGAACGCCATGTTATATTATGCAATCCAAACAAGAAGTAAAATCTGCAAGAGTTGAGATGTGACATGCTGCGTGACACTGCCCTATAAGGTTCATTTTCGCGCACTATTCAGAAACCAGTTGCAGACACTCACTAACTATATATATATATATATATATATATATATATATATATATATATATATATATATATATATATATATACACATACATACATACATATATATATATATATATGTATGTATGTATGTATATATATATATATACATATATATATATATATATATCCCAATCCCACCCTCCCTTATTGAATATTTAATGATATAGGTACTGGACAGTTTAGTTAATAGAAAAAACAGTGATATCTATATATATACATATACCTATACATATATATATATATACAACTATCTATCTATCTATGTATATATATATATGTATATAATAATATATATATGTATATACATATATATTTTTCGACAATGTATATATTGTGATCAAGAAATTGTAGGCGAGCATTAGAGACAGCATGCGGGATTTCAAATGCGCTTCACCAACAAAGCGATAAGTGTCAAATATATTCGAATTTTTTTTTTATTCCCTCGTCCCCGGTTTTGACACGTGACTACACTTCTAATCCTTTTTTTTCCAGACCCCCGAGAGTAGCAGCTCTCGTGGATTTCATTTATTGTTTTTTCAACTCCTGTGATATAAAATATTCTTATCTCTTTGACATGCTGTCAGATCTGCGTTACGGCTGTCAGATTCTGCGTTGACACCAGGCCAATAGAAGCACGCGCTCCACGTCTGGACACTGCAGTCTAGAAGGCTCATTACGAACAGGGGGGGGGCACTCATTTCACAAAAAAAAGAATACCCGCACTGATTCTTAACACATCATTCTTAAACCCAGTTCCTTTCCTCCCTCTCTTTCTACACACGTCCATATATATATATAAAACAGTTCCGTAACTGACTGACTCACTGACATACAACGCACAGACCAAACCGCTGGACATAAAGGGTTGACATTTTGCATGACGATTCTTCTTATGGTGTACGGGTGCACTAAGAAAGATTTTTGAAAAATTCTTCTTCGATTTTTTAAGATTAAATTTTTAAGCTGCTTTAGTAACTTTTTTTAAGTTTGCAATTAAAATTTTATATCCCGAGAAAGATCCTAAAAATAGCTTTAAAATGAAATCTTTTTCGAATCCTTGCCTCCATTTTCTGATTTTTGGTGAATTTTTAAAGATTCATTTTTAGAATTTAATTTATTAAATGCCGATCACGTGATTTCTTTTTCTGGTACTTTAAATAAATTGATCGTCACGTGCATGACAACTAAATAGACAAAAAAAATATTTTTTTTCTTTCTAATGCAGCAGACGATTGGATATTATCCCCCAAAAAAAATAAATATCCCTTACGATTTTTTATATATATATATATATATATATATATATATATATATATATATATATATATATATATATTCTACATCACTTGTATACATTGATCGTCGCATTTATCATAAATGTATATATTTATTTTTTTTTGCATTAATTGCCTACATTGACCGTTGCATTTAATTTGAATGTACTCCGTAGCGAAGAGCTGGTTTTCAGTTAGTAACGTACAGTGGTACCTCGACTTACGAGTTTAATTCGTTCCATGACGGAGCTCGTAACTCGAAATACTCGTATCTGGAATCAATTTTTCTCATTGAAATGAATAGAAATACCATTCATTCGTTCTGAACTCCCCCAAAACACCGCAATATTTCGTTACATGATTGCCTTATAAATGACGAACATTGTATAAAACCGCAATACAATACTGCAATAAACTTGTTTTATTACTCATTTGATGAGCACGTAACAAGACGCTCGCTGTGCAAACTATCTGAAGCTTGCTCGTAACTTGAATTTTAGCTCGTAACTCGAAGCAAAATACCTGGCGAGAGAATGCTCGTATCTCGAGACACTCGTAAATCGAGGTACCACTGTATATACAATGTGCTCCTATAAAGTAACCGGACAATTTTTTATAAATAAGAAAAATACGACTCACCATGAAATAAATTTATCTCCTTCAAAATAATCGCCAAAGGAGCCTATACAATTTGTCCAACGTTTCTCCAAGCCATCGAAACACTGTTTATAGGCGTTGGAAATAACCGTTCGCAAAATACGCGTAACATTTGATTTAATATCCTAGAATTTTTCTAATCTCTGTCCTTTCATGGCCATCTTAAGCTTCGGAAAAAGGAAAAAATCAGCTGGCGATAAGTCGGTAGAATATGTTGGGTGATTTATCACTGAAGTTGAATGCTTTAGCAAGATATTGCTATAGGGGAGCCTAGCATTATCGTGTAAAAGAAACCATTGCCCAGAATCAAACAATTCCTTCCTAACTCGCCTTATCCTGTTTCTTAATCGAAAAAGCACCTCCTCGTAAAAATACTGAATAATTGCTTGATTTTAAGGAACAAATTTGTGGTGAATAAGTCCTTTGTAATCAAAAAAGGCAAAATCCACGAAAGGACAGCAATTTGAAAACGCCTCGGATATTAAATCAAATGTTACGCGTATTTTGCGGACGGTCAGTTCCAACGCTTATAAATAGTGTTTCGATGACTTGAAGAAACGTTGGAAAAATTGTATAGAATCCTTTGGTGATTATTTTGACGGAGATAAATTTATTTGAAGGTGAGTAATATTTTTCCTATTTATAAAAAATTGTCCGGTTACTTTATGGGCGCACCTTGCATATATATATATATATATATATATATACACCGGGTGGTTATAATTAAACTTCCCCTAAGATAATGAGAGATTAGTTGGTGGAGTTAGACATCAAAATGAAAAAACAAAAGGGAAAAATCATTCTGTTCATGGACAATGCTACTTCCCATCCTGATGATTTAAAGCTCGAAAACGTTAACTTAATTTTGTTTCCTCTTAACAACACTTCGATGCTACAGCCACTTGATCAGGGAATTATGCGCAGCTTTAAAGTACGATACAGAAAGCTGCTTCTGAGACATGTGCTTTCACAGATTATCTCCTGCAAATCCAGCGCAGAGTTGGCAAAATCGGTGTCTGTGCTGGATGCAATTTCCTGGACTACGTCAGCCCTTCAAAAGATTGAACCTGGGTCTGTTCTGAAATGTTTTAAGAAGGCGGGATTTTTGAGTACAAGCAATGTGGCAACTGAGAGTACTACTGAAAAAAAGAGAAAAAAATAAACTTGCAGATCTCCACAGTAGCCAAATGCCAGCGTTGAAGAGTATGTCAAGATCGACGACGACTTATCCATTGAGGAAGCAAACCTGCAAGTTTCGTTCATCGGGACGAAAGGGCACTGAGGATGATGATGATGAGGAATCGCCAATGGAAGACTACAAAATCAAAGATTATTCGGAAGCACTGAAACACGGCGAACAATTAAATCAGTTCTTTCCGAACAATGAAGATCCGGAGGGACTAGCAAAGTTAAATCCTATCAAGATTCACCTTGAAAAACAGGTTTGCGAAGTAAAAAGATAAATCAAACTTTGTTAACAGATTTTTTTCAGTAGTAATTAAAATAATTTAGCTCCTATACATTGTATTTCGGTATTATTTAATGCAAGCTAAAAGTATTAGCACACAATTAAAAGGTAAAGTAGTAAAAAGTTATTCTTTTCTTACCTAATTAATTTTTCCTTTTTAATTAAAATTGAAGCCGTAATTTTCAATCAAATGTCAAACAGAAGTGCGGACACCTCCTAATAACGGACAAAACTTTTGGTCCATATGTAATATACATATCTAAGTATTGGAGTATATATATATGTGTACAGGTAGCCCTCCTACAGCACGGCATCTTACAACACGGTTTCGCTCGAACACGGTAAGATAAATTGCGGGAACCATCGTATAACACTGCAACCCGTAACACGGTTTCGCTCTAACACGAGAAAAAAAATTTCGACAACCTTTGTACAACACTATACTTCTAAAGCGCTAGATAACATGATTTTTGTTTAACACATTTAAAAAACTAAATTACCTTAAAATATTGACGGGAAGGAATAAGGAATTATACTGGCTTTACATGAAAATGTATAAACAAATTATAATATATTCATTTATATCTCTATAAAATTGCAAGAAGGCCTAAACTTAGCCGAAAATCTTGAATTATTTTTCCGGAATACAGACCCTTCCGCCGAAAGAAGCCGAAAATTGAAAAGGGTCCATCTCCATACCGTGAATCTACAATGACCTTCTAAGAACCAGAAAACGAACCAAAATGACAGATTTTTTTAAAGAGAATAGAAGATGCAAAAAATCTAAATGAGGAAAAAGGTTCCGAAAGTAAATGTGATATCGTTCGATCGAAAAAACGTTCTCGTTTGGTTGTACTGAGCAGTGATGAAGAAGAAATTTATTAAATTAAGGTCGCATTAAATGAAAATAATATTTTTTTGTTTCTTTTCGTTTTGTGTTATACATACAATTATATTATTAACAAAAAATAAGTTGCTTATACGGAATTTTTTTAAAAAAATGTTTGTTTTTGATTAAGCTTTCAGAACTTAACCCCCTTTTTTGAACTGTCTCTGGGTCTCCTATAACACAGTTTCACACAACACGGCATTTTCTAGGAACCTATCTACCGTGTTATAGGAGGGTTGCCTGTATATATTTAAAAATACACCATATTGAAATATTTATTACCCCAAAATAATCGCCAAATTTTCCGGCACCAGGATATGGGATTTCTCCAGACTTTTCTTTATCACAAAGTGAGGGGCGATTCATTAAAAAAAAATAATTAACATATATAATATAGATATCTAAGTATTGGAGTATATATGTATTGAGATGATTTTAAGTGGTCTTCTAACAATTATTCGGATACCTTAGAGTTAGTTGTAAAGAATTTCGAAAAATGACCTACAAAAAATAAAAGTTTGTCGATTTCTCGAAAGACAAACGCCAGCTTCTGTGCCCTCGACGTTTTCTTATCCTTTGACAAAATGGGCGGATAAGCCAGCAGCACGAGTATTCGTAAGCACTGTAGATGGAGTGCTTTATCACTCGCTCTATGCTCCCATTTATGCTTTTTATGACGCCAATTTAAAAGCGATATGGCTGTCCCGGATTCTCAACTACTCACAACTACCTATACATATATGTATATATACAACTGTCTATCTATCTATCTATATATATATATATATATATATATATATATATATATATATATATATATATATATATATATATATACATATATATACACTCATGGACAAAAAAATTAGCGCACCAAGGAGTCGTCAAAATGAAACGAAATTTTACATACGTAATGACTACTTTGATATAAGTAAATGATAAGAAAATGAAAGAAAAAGGATAATTTATTTCAGAAAAAAAGGCAAAAGAACGGAGGAGTTAATATTCTGTTGGACCCCCTCTAGCGCGAATGCACGATGCGATACGATCGGGCATTGAGTCATACAAGTTCTGTATGATGTCTTGAGACATTTCGTTCCATATTTGCTGTAACCTTGCCTCTAGTTCGTTCAAACTCGTGGGATGCCCAACTCGTCGTCCCAAATGATCCCAGATATGCTCGATTGGAAACAAATCTGGGGATCGGGCAGGCCAAGGAAGGGTAGTAACAGTGCGGAGACAGTCTTGTGACACCCTTGCCGTATGAGGCCGAGCGTTGTCTTGTTGAAAAATGGCTCCTGGGAGCCGTTGCATGAGTGGCAACACATGTGGTTGCAGGATTTCATGAACATACCGCTGGGCTGTCATGGTGCCATGGAACAATACTAGGGGTGACCGTGTATTGTAGGCAATGGCACCCCATACCATCACACCAGCTGTGGGAGCGATGTGTCGCTGTACAGCAAAGGCAGGATTGAAGCGTTCACCACGGGCTCTCCACAACCGAACACGATTGTCATCACTGCCGAGATTGAATCTGGATTCGTCGCTAAAGACGACCTGGTTCCATTCCGCTGCAGTCCAGTTTCCTCGTGCGCGGCAAAACTCCAAACGGAGGCGTCGATGGGTGGGCGTCAAGGGCAGCACACGTAATGGGCGCCGCGATACCAACTGTCCTTCAGCCAGGCGCCTTCGTATGGTTCAAGAAGACACAGAGGCCCCTAGTGAAGGTGCTACCTGTGCCTGGATGGCGGCCGATGAAGCAGTTGGCTGTACGCGTGCATTTCTTACGATGTGGCGGTCTTCTCGACGACTGGTCTGTCGAGGGCGTCCTGAGCCTGGTCTTCGTGTACAGGACATCTCTCGGGTCCACTGGTCCCAACACCTCCTCACAACACAATCAGAGCGGCCTAATTGACGAGTTACTCGCCTAGCTGACCACCCAGCTTCCATCATCCCGACGATTCTCCCCCTCTCAAACTGCGACAACTGCTCATATTGTCTTCGAACACGGCATAATGGCATGTCTATCTCAGCTCTTCCTTTGTAAATGATTCAGCACACTCAAACAAGCTTTGGTTACCTGTTTTATACTCCACAGAGTACGATGTTCAACACCCTCTACCGGCTATACGTAATGCGCAATCACGCTGCATTTCTAATCATTTGCATATCTCCCCGACATGTACCTTCATTGCAAGTTTCGTTACGATCCCGCAATTATTTCTTGGTGCGCTAATTTTTTTTGTCTATGAGTGTATATATATACTTATACATACATATATATATATATATATATACTCGTATAGTCAATAAGTTCGGGGACCCCTCATGTGTTCGGTGTGTGGGGGAACCGAAGTAACGATGTGGTTTGCAAGTCTGGTTATCTGCGTACGCGTGAGACGTCACATGACTCTTTGCACAACTGCTAAGGCGCGCAGCTCGCCATTTGGCTGCAGACTGTCAGCCTAGGATTTCGATGTAGCAAAATGCCCTTTTTGGAGCAACGTTCCAACATTAAATTCTGCTACAAATTAGGAAAAACCACTGCAGAAACGCTACGGTTACTGCAAAAAGCGTATCGAGACGAAGCTATGTGCAGATCGAAAGTTTTCAAATGGTACAGCTTGTTTAAAAATGGGAGAGACGCTGTTGCAGACGATCCGCGAAGTGGGTGGCCAGTGTCCCCACAAACGGAGGCGAACATCCAACGGGTAGATGCAGTGGTTGTTTGGTTGGTTGAAGTTTATTGGCGCATGGTCCAGAAAGGACGAGCTGCGCCAAACACAAGGTAACATCGTCAACAAATGGTATGTACAGGTTCTTCGTCGTCTGCGGGAGGCAATCCGTGGTAAACGTCCACACGATTGGAAATCCAACATGTGGATGTTGTTGCATGACAATGTCGCGGCGGACCGATCCCTGCTGGTGCAACAAGCCCTTGCTAAACGCGGCACCACAGTTCTGCCACATCCCCCGTATTCCCCAGGCCTCGCGCCATGCGATTTCTACCTGTTCCCGAAACTGAAAGATCGCATCAAGGGCAAGCGGTTTGCAAATGCCGAAGAAGTGCTGGCAACAGCGACAACCGCTTTACGAGAGCTCTCACGCAACGGTTTCCAGGACTGTTTCCTGAAGCTGTCAGAAGTG
>OU015495.1:216243233-216288233 GCA_907164885.2 Dolomedes plantarius
ATTCCCTCACGTGACATAGAGGTGTGACATACTTTTTCATTGGATAAAAGTTATTTGTTGATGCGCCAATGTGATCTAATTTTTACGGACGCCGCGTCGCGTCTAATTTCGTTAAAAAGTCACCCAACTTTAATGATATTGCCTGGGGTGACCAAAGATTGTAACAATGGGATTTTTACATAAGTTTTACTGGGACGACACTACTAAAATTTAGAATATCTCTTGGATTTTAACACGAATGCCCAAGGGAAAATTATGTACTTAATAAGATTAAAAAGGGGTATGTAATTTAGAATAGTAAAGTGAGGATTTAATAGTTTTTAAATGTTAAGAGTGTTGAATTAAGACATTACTAGTTTTTTAATATTATATATGTATATATATATATATATATATATATATATATATATATATATATACATACATATATACACATAAATATATATATATATATTTTATATATATATATATATATATATATATACACACATAAATATATACAATATATATATATATACATATAAATAGTGTAAGCCCGAAGAGTTTTACCACAAAAACTACCAAAAAAATTCCACTATAAATTAAACAAGTTATAATTTATAATCTTTACTTATATTAAAGCCTAGAGTAGAAAAAGTGTAGGTAACCATTCCGGGACGGACCAAGTGGGGAGCATCTTAACATTGCGTCGCCATTTTCTAAATTTTTTCTTGAAGAACAACACCACAAAAGTGACATATTTTGAAAGCCCTTTAAAAAATATGAAAATTTCAAGTGAGCACCCTAGCTCGAAACAGTTTAGTTTTCGAAAGATCTTCAAATTAAAATATCCATTGAAAAGAATCATTTATTCGATTGAGTCATTCACCTGAATTTCGAATTCATTCTACTCCATGGTTTTTTATATTCCCTTTAAATAACTACATTTTTAATCTTTAATTTTAATGTTAATTAAATTGTGTTCAAAATTAAATACACTTTGCTAATCATTATGTAATTATTATAAATTAATGCCTGCTGTGTGGTGAGTCATTTACTTTTGAAACTATGGATGTTTGTTTTATTTTATTGTTGTTTACTGCTGTTTCATTATCGTTATCAGCAATGCCTGCTGTGTGGTGAGTCATTTACTTTTGAAACTATTTATTTTTGTTTTATTTTATTGTTGTTTACTGCTGTTTGAGTACCGTTATCAGCAATGCCTGCTGTGTGGTGAGTCATTTACTTTTGAAACTATTTATTTTTCTTTTATTTTATTGTTGTTTACTGCTGTTTGAGTACCGTTATCAGCAATGCCTGCTGTGTGGTGAGTCATTTACTTTTGAAACTATTTATTTTTGTTTTATTTTATTGTTGTTTACTGCTGTTTGAGTACCGTTATCAGCAATGCGTGCTGTGTGGTGAGTCATTTACTTTTGAAACTATTTATTTTTGTTTTATTTTATTGTTGTTTACTGCTGTTTGAGTACCGTTATCAGCAATGCGTGCTGTGTGGTTAGTCATTTACTTTTGAAACTATTTATTTTTGTTTTATTTTATTGTTGTTTACTGCTGTTTGAGTACCGTTATCAGCAATGCGTGCTGTGTGGTGAGTCATTTACTTTTGAAACTATTTATTTTTGTTTTATTTTATTGTTGTTTACTGCTGTTTGAGTACCGTTATCAGCAATGCCTGCTGTGTGGTGAGTCATTTACTTTTGAAACTATTTATTTTTCTTTTATTTTATTGTTGTTTACTGCTGTTTGAGTACCGTTATCAGCAATGCGTGCTGTGTGGTGAGTCATTTACTTTTGAAACTATTATTTTTGTTTTATTTTATTGTTGTTTACTGCTGTTTGAGTACCGTTATCAGCAATGCGTGCTGTGTGGTGAGTCATTTACTTTTGAAACTATTTATTTTTGTTTTATTTTATTGTTGTTTACTGCTGTTTGAGTACCGTTATCAGCAATGCGTGCTGTGTGGTGAGTCATTTACTTTTGAAACTATTTATTTTTGTTTTATTTTATTGTTGTTTACTGCTGTTTGAGTACCGTTATCAGCAATGCGTGCTGTGTGGTGAGTCATTTACTTTTGAAACTATTTATTTTTGTTTTATTTTATTGTTGTTTACTGCTGTTTGAGTACCGTTATCAGCAATGCGTGCTGTGTGGTGAGTCATTTACTTTTGAAACTATTTATTTTTGTTTTATTTTATTGTTGTTTACTGCTGTTTGAGTACCGTTATCAGCAATGCGTGCTGTGTGGTGAGTCATTTACTTTTGAAACTATTTATTTTTGTTTTATTTATTGTTGTTTACTGCTGTTTTAGTACCGTTATCAGCAATGCGTGCTGTGTGGTGAGTCATTTACTTTTGAAACTATTTATTTTTGTTTTATTTTATTGTTGTTTACTGCTGTTTGAGTACCGTTATCAGCAATGCCTGCTGTGTGGTGAGTCATTTACTTTTGAAACTATTTATTTTTGTTTTATTTTATTGTTGTTTACTGCTGTTTGAGTACCGTTATCAGCAATGCCTGCTGTGTGGTGAGTCATTTACTTTTGAAACTATTGATTTTTGTTTTATTTTATTGTTGTTTACTGCTGTTTGAGTACCGTTATCAGCAATGCGTGCTGTGTGGTGAGTCATTTACTTTTGAAACTATTTATTTTTGTTTTATTTTATTGTTGTTTACTGCTGTTTGAGTACCGTTATCAGCAATGCGTGCTGTGTGGTGAGTCATTTACTTTTGAAACTATTTATTTTTGTTTTATTTTATTGTTGTTTACTGCTGTTTGAGTACCGTTATCAGCAATGCCTGCTGTGTGGTGAGTCATTTACTTTTGAAACTATTTATTTTTGTTTTATTTTATTGTTGTTTACTGCTGTTTGAGTACCGTTATCAGCAATGCCTGCTGTGTGGTGAGTCATTTACTTTTGAAACTATTTATTTTTGTTTTATTTTATTGTTGTTTACTGCTGTTTGAGTACCGTTATCAGCAATGCGTGCTGTGTGGTGAGTCATTTACTTTTGAAACTATTTATTTTTGTTTTATTTTATTGTTGTTTACTGGTGTTTGAGTACCGTTATCAGCAATGCGTGCTGTGTGGTGAGTCATTTACTTTTGAAACTATTTATTTTTGTTTTATTTTATTGTTGTTTACTGCTGTTTGAGTACCGTTATCAGCAATGCGTGCTGTGTGGTGAGTCATTTACTTTTGAAACTATTTATTTTCTTTTATTTTATTGTTGTTTACTGCTGTTTGAGTACCGTTATCAGCAATGCCTGCTGTGTGGTGAGTCATTTACTTTTGAAACTATTTATTTTTGTTTTATTTTATTGTTGTTTACTGCTGTTTGAGTACCGTTATCAGCAATGCGTGCTGTGTGGTGAGTCATTTACTTTTGAAACTATTTATTTTTGTTTTATTTTATTGTTGTTTACTGCTGTTTGAGTACCGTTATCAGCAATGCCTGCTGTGTGGTGAGTCATTTACTTTTGAAACTATTTATTTTTGTTTTATTTTATTGTTGTTTACTGCTGTTTGAGTACCGTTATCAGCAATGCGTGCTGTGTGGTGAGTCATTTACTTTTGAAACTATTTATTTTTGTTTTATTTTATTGTTGTTTACTGCTGTTTGAGTACCGTTATCAGCAATGCGTGCTGTGTGGTGAGTCATTTACTTTTGAAACTATTTATTTTTGTTTTATTTTATTGTTGTTTACTGCTGTTTGAGTACCGTTATCAGCAATGCGTGCTGTGTGGTGAGTCATTTACTTTTGAAACTATTTATTTTTGTTTTATTTTATTGTTGTTTACTGCTGTTTGAGTACCGTTATCAGCAATGCGTGCTGTGTGGTGAGTCATTTACTTTTGAAACTATTTATTTTGTTTTATTTTATTGTTGTTTACTGCTGTTTGAGTACCGTTATCAGCAATGCGTGCTGTGTGGTGAGTCATTTACTTTTGAAACTATTTATTTTTGTTTTATTTTATTGTTGTTTACTGCTGTTTGAGTACCGTTATCAGCAATGCCTGCTGTGTGGTGAGTCATTTACTTTTGAAACTATTTATTTTTGTTTTATTTTATTGTTGTTTACTGCTGTTTGAGTACCGTTATCAGCAATGCGTGCTGTGTGGTGAGTCATTTACTTTTGAAACTATTTATTTTTGTTTTATTTTATTGTTGTTTACTGCTGTTTGAGTACCGTTATCAGCAATGCGTGCTGTGTGGTGAGTCATTTACTTTTGAAACTATTTATTTTTGTTTTATTTTATTGTTGTTTACTGCTGTTTGAGTACCGTTATCAGCAATGCGTGCTGTGTGGTGAGTCATTTACTTTTGAAACTATTTATTTTTGTTTTATTTTATTGTTGTTTACTGCTGTTTGAGTACCGTTATCAGCAATGCGTGCTGTGTGGTGAGTCATTTACTTTTGAAACTATTTATTTTTGTTTTATTTTATTGTTGTTTACTGCTGTTTGAGTACCGTTATCAGCAATGCGTGCTGTGTGGTGAGTCATTTACTTTTGAAACTATTTATTTTGTTTTATTTTATTGTTGTTTACTGCTGTTTGAGTACCGTTATCAGCAATGCGTGCTGTGTGGTGAGTCATTTACTTTTGAAACTATTTATTTTTGTTTTATTTTATTGTTGTTTACTGCTGTTTGAGTACCGTTATCAGCAATGCCTGCTGTGTGGTGAGTCATTTACTTTTGAAACTATTTATTTTTGTTTTATTTTATTGTTGTTTACTGCTGTTTGAGTACCGTTATCAGCAATGCCTGCTGTGTGGTGAGTCATTTACTTTTGAAACTATTTATTTTTGTTTTATTTTATTGTTGTTTACTGCTGTTTGAGTACCGTTATCAGCAATGCGTGCTGTGTGGTGAGTCATTTACTTTTGAAACTATTTATTTTTGTTTTATTTTATTGTTGTTTACTGCTGTTTGAGTACCGTTATCAGCAATGCGTGCTGTGTGGTGAGTCATTTACTTTTGAAACTATTTATTTTTGTTTTATTTTATTGTTGTTTACTGCTGTTTGAGTACCGTTATCAGCAATGCGTGCTGTGTGGTGAGTCATTTACTTTTGAAACTATTTATTTTTGTTTTATTTTATTGTTGTTTACTGCTGTTTGAGTACCGTTATCAGCAATGCGTGCTGTGTGGTGAGTCATTTACTTTTGAAACTATTTATTTTTGTTTTATTTTATTGTTGTTTACTGCTGTTTGAGTACCGTTATCAGCAATGCGTGCTGTGTGGTGAGTCATTTACTTTTGAAACTATTTATTTTTGTTTTATTTTATTGTTGTTTACTGCTGTTTGAGTACCGTTATCAGCAATGCGTGCTGTGTGGTGAGTCATTTACTTTTGAAACTATTTATTTTTGTTTTATTTTATTGTTGTTTACTGCTGTTTGAGTACCGTTATCAGCAATGCCTGCTGTGTGGTGAGTCATTTACTTTTGAAACTATTTATTTTTGTTTTATTTTATTGTTGTTTACTGCTGTTTGAGTACCGTTATCAGCAATGCGTGCTGTGTGGTGAGTCATTTACTTTTGAAACTATTTATTTTTGTTTTATTTTATTGTTGTTTACTGCTGTTTGAGTACCGTTATCAGCAATGCGTGCTGTGTGGTGAGTCATTTACTTTTGAAACTATTTATTTTTGTTTTATTTTATTGTTGTTTACTGCTGTTTGAGTACCGTTATCAGCAATGCGTGCTGTGTGGTGAGTCATTTACTTTTGAAACTATTTATTTTTGTTTTATTTTATTGTTGTTTACTGCTGTTTGAGTACCGTTATCAGCAATGCGTGCTGTGTGGTGAGTCATTTACTTTTGAAACTATTTATTTTTGTTTTATTTTATTGTTGTTTACTGCTGTTTGAGTACCGTTATCAGCAATGCGTGCTGTGTGGTGAGTCATTTACTTTTGAAACTATTTATTTTTGTTTATTTTATTGTTGTTTACTGCTGTTTGAGTACCGTTATCAGCAATGCGTGCTGTGTGGTGAGTCATTTACTTTTGAAACTATTTATTTTTGTTTTATTTTATTGTTGTTTACTGCTGTTTGAGTACCGTTATCAGCAATGCGTGCTGTGTGGTGAGTCATTTACTTTTGAAACTATTTATTTTTGTTTTATTTTATTGTTGTTTACTGCTGTTTGAGTACCGTTATCAGCAATGCGTGCTGTGTGGTGAGTCATTTACTTTTGAAACTATTTATTTTTGTTTTATTTTATTGTTGTTTACTGCTGTTTGAGTACCGTTATCAGCAATGCGTGCTGTGTGGTGAGTCATTTACTTTTGAAACTATTTATTTTTGTTTTATTTTATTGTTGTTTACTGCTGTTTGAGTACCGTTATCAGCAATGCGTGCTGTGTGGTGAGTCATTTACTTTTGAAACTATTTATTTTTGTTTTATTTTATTGTTGTTTACTGCTGTTTGAGTACCGTTATCAGCAATGCGTGCTGTGTGGTGAGTCATTTACTTTTGAAACTATTTATTTTTGTTTTATTTTATTGTTGTTTACTGCTGTTTGAGTACCGTTATCAGCAATGCGTGCTGTGTGGTGAGTCATTTACTTTTGAAACTATTTATTTTTGTTTTATTTTATTGTTGTTTACTGCTGTTTGAGTACCGTTATCAGCAATGCGTGCTGTGTGGTGAGTCATTTACTTTTGAAACTATTTATTTTTGTTTTATTTTATTGTTGTTTACTGCTGTTTGAGTACCGTTATCAGCAATGCGTGCTGTGTGGTGAGTCATTTACTTTTGAAACTATTTATTTTTGTTTTATTTTATTGTTGTTTACTGCTGTTTGAGTACCGTTATCAGCAATGCGTGCTGTGTGGTGAGTCATTTACTTTTGAAACTATTTATTTTTGTTTTATTTTATTGTTGTTTACTGCTGTTTGAGTACCGTTATCAGCAATGCGTGCTGTGTGGTGAGTCATTTACTTTTGAAACTATTTATTTTTGTTTTATTTTATTGTTGTTTACTGCTGTTTGAGTACCGTTATCAGCAATGCGTGCTGTGTGGTGAGTCATTTACTTTTGAAACTATTTATTTTGTTTTATTTTATTGTTGTTTACTGCTGTTTGAGTACCGTTATCAGCAATGCGTGCTGTGTGGTGAGTCATTTACTTTTGAAACTATTTATTTTTGTTTTATTTTATTGTTGTTTACTGCTGTTTGAGTACCGTTATCAGCAATGCGTGCTGTGTGGTGAGTCATTTACTTTTGAAACTATTTATTTTTGTTTTATTTTATTGTTGTTTACTGCTGTTTGAGTACCGTTATCAGCAATGCGTGCTGTGTGGTGAGTCATTTACTTTTGAAACTATTTATTTTTGTTTTATTTTATTGTTGTTTACTGCTGTTTGAGTACCGTTATCAGCAATGCGTGCTGTGTGGTGAGTCATTTACTTTTGAAACTATTTATTTTTGTTTTATTTTATTGTTGTTTACTGCTGTTTGAGTACCGTTATCAGCAATGCGTGCTGTGTGGTGAGTCATTTACTTTTGAAACTATTGATTTTTGTTTTATTTTATTGTTGTTTACTGCTGTTTGAGTACCGTTATCAGCAATGCCTGCTGTGTGGTGAGTCATTTACTTTTGAAACTATTTATTTTTGTTTTATTTTATTGTTGTTTACTGCTGTTTGAGTACCGTTATCAGCAATGCGTGCTGTGTGGTGAGTCATTTACTTTTGAAACTATTTATTTTTGTTTTATTTTATTGTTGTTTACTGCTGTTTGAGTACCGTTATCAGCAATGCGTGCTGTGTGGTGAGTCATTTACTTTTGAAACTATTTATTTTTGTTTTATTTTATTGTTGTTTACTGCTGTTTGAGTACCGTTATCAGCAATGCGTGCTGTGTGGTGAGTCATTTACTTTTGAAACTATTTATTTTTGTTTTATTTTATTGTTGTTTACTGCTGTTTGAGTACCGTTATCAGCAATGCGTGCTGTGTGGTGAGTCATTTACTTTTGAAACTATTTATTTTTGTTTTATTTTATTGTTGTTTACTGCTGTTTGAGTACCGTTATCAGCAATGCGTGCTGTGTGGTGAGTCATTTACTTTTGAAACTATTTATTTTTGTTTTATTTTATTGTTGTTTACTGCTGTTTGAGTACCGTTATCAGCAATGCGTGCTGTGTGGTGAGTCATTTACTTTTGAAACTATTTATTTTTGTTTTATTTTATTGTTGTTTACTGCTGTTTGAGTACCGTTATCAGCAATGCGTGCTGTGTGGTGAGTCATTTACTTTTGAAACTATTTATTTTTGTTTTATTTTATTGTTGTTTACTGCTGTTTGAGTACCGTTATCAGCAATGCGTGCTGTGTGGTGAGTCATTTACTTTTGAAACTATTTATTTTTGTTTTATTTTATTGTTGTTTACTGCTGTTTGAGTACCGTTATCAGCAATGCGTGCTGTGTGGTGAGTCATTTACTTTTGAAACTATTTATTTTGTTTTATTTTATTGTTGTTTACTGCTGTTTGAGTACCGTTATCAGCAATGCGTGCTGTGTGGTGAGTCATTACTTTTGAAACTATTTATTTTTGTTTTATTTTATTGTTGTTTACTGCTGTTTGAGTACCGTTATCAGCAATGCGTGCTGTGTGGTGAGTCATTTACTTTTGAAACTATTTATTTTTGTTTTATTTTATTGTTGTTTACTGCTGTTTGAGTACCGTTATCAGCAATGCGTGCTGTGTGGTGAGTCATTTACTTTTGAAACTATTTATTTTTGTTTTATTTTATTGTTGTTTACTGCTGTTTGAGTACCGTTATCAGCAATGCGTGCTGTGTGGTGAGTCATTTACTTTTGAAACTATTTATTTTTGTTTTATTTTATTGTTGTTTACTGCTGTTTGAGTACCGTTATCAGCAATGCGTGCTGTGTGGTGAGTCATTTACTTTTGAAACTATTTATTTTTGTTTTATTTTATTGTTGTTTACTGCTGTTTGAGTACCGTTATCAGCAATGCGTGCTGTGTGGTGAGTCATTTACTTTTGAAACTATTTATTTTTGTTTTATTTTATTGTTGTTTACTGCTGTTTGAGTACCGTTATCAGCAATGCGTGCTGTGTGGTGAGTCATTTACTTTTGAAACTATTTATTTTTGTTTTATTTTATTGTTGTTTACTGCTGTTTGAGTACCGTTATCAGCAATGCGTGCTGTGTGGTGAGTCATTTACTTTTGAAACTATTTATTTTTGTTTTATTTTATTGTTGTTTACTGCTGTTTGAGTACCGTTATCAGCAATGCGTGCTGTGTGGTGAGTCATTTACTTTTGAAACTATTTATTTTTGTTTTATTTTATTGTTGTTTACTGCTGTTTGAGTACCGTTATCAGCAATGCGTGCTGTGTGGTGAGTCATTTACTTTTGAAACTATTTATTTTTGTTTTATTTTATTGTTGTTTACTGCTGTTTGAGTACCGTTATCAGCAATGCGTGCTGTGTGGTGAGTCATTTACTTTTGAAACTATTTATTTTTGTTTTATTTTATTGTTGTTTACTGCTGTTTGAGTACCGTTATCAGCAATGCGTGCTGTGTGGTGAGTCATTTACTTTTGAAACTATTTATTTTTGTTTTATTTTATTGTTGTTTACTGCTGTTTGAGTACCGTTATCAGCAATGCGTGCTGTGTGGTGAGTCATTTACTTTTGAAACTATTTATTTTTGTTTTATTTTATTGTTGTTTACTGCTGTTTGAGTACCGTTATCAGCAATGCGTGCTGTGTGGTGAGTCATTTACTTTTGAAACTATTTATTTTTGTTTTATTTTATTGTTGTTTACTGCTGTTTGAGTACCGTTATCAGCAATGCGTGCTGTGTGGTGAGTCATTTACTTTTGAAACTATTTATTTTTGTTTTATTTTATTGTTGTTTACTGCTGTTTGAGTACCGTTATCAGCAATGCGTGCTGTGTGGTGAGTCATTTACTTTTGAAACTATTTATTTTTGTTTTATTTTATTGTTGTTTACTGCTGTTTGAGTACCGTTATCAGCAATGCGTGCTGTGTGGTGAGTCATTTACTTTTGAAACTATTTATTTTTGTTTTATTTTATTGTTGTTTACTGCTGTTTGAGTACCGTTATCAGCAATGCGTGCTGTGTGGTGAGTCATTTACTTTTGAAACTATTTATTTTTGTTTTATTTTATTGTTGTTTACTGCTGTTTGAGTACCGTTATCAGCAATGCGTGCTGTGTGGTGAGTCATTTACTTTTGAAACTATTTATTTTTGTTTTATTTTATTGTTGTTTACTGCTGTTTGAGTACCGTTATCAGCAATGCGTGCTGTGTGGTGAGTCATTTACTTTTGAAACTATTTATTTTTGTTTTATTTTATTGTTGTTTACTGCTGTTTGAGTACCGTTATCAGCAATGCGTGCTGTGTGGTGAGTCATTTACTTTTGAAACTATTTATTTTTGTTTTATTTTATTGTTGTTTACTGCTGTTTGAGTACCGTTATCAGCAATGCGTGCTGTGTGGTGAGTCATTTACTTTTGAAACTATTTATTTTGTTTTATTTTATTGTTGTTTACTGCTGTTTGAGTACCGTTATCAGCAATGCGTGCTGTGTGGTGAGTCATTTACTTTTGAAACTATTTATTTTTGTTTTATTTTATTGTTGTTTACTGCTGTTTGAGTACCGTTATCAGCAATGCGTGCTGTGTGGTGAGTCATTTACTTTTGAAACTATTTATTTTTGTTTTATTTTATTGTTGTTTACTGCTGTTTGAGTACCGTTATCAGCAATGCGTGCTGTGTGGTGAGTCATTTACTTTTGAAACTATTTATTTTTGTTTTATTTTATTGTTGTTTACTGCTGTTTGAGTACCGTTATCAGCAATGCGTGCTGTGTGGTGAGTCATTTACTTTTGAAACTATTTATTTTTGTTTTATTTTATTGTTGTTTACTGCTGTTTGAGTACCGTTATCAGCAATGCGTGCTGTGTGGTGAGTCATTTACTTTTGAAACTATTTATTTTGTTTTATTTTATTGTTGTTTACTGCTGTTTGAGTACCGTTATCAGCAATGCGTGCTGTGTGGTGAGTCATTTACTTTTGAAACTATTTATTTTTGTTTTATTTTATTGTTGTTTACTGCTGTTTGAGTACCGTTATCAGCAATGCGTGCTGTGTGGTGAGTCATTTACTTTTGAAACTATTTATTTTGTTTTATTTTATTGTTGTTTACTGCTGTTTGAGTACCGTTATCAGCAATGCGTGCTGTGTGGTGAGTCATTTACTTTTGAAACTATTTATTTTTGTTTTATTTTATTGTTGTTTACTGCTGTTTGAGTACCGTTATCAGCAATGCGTGCTGTGTGGTGAGTCATTTACTTTTGAAACTATTTATTTTTGTTTTATTTTATTGTTGTTTACTGCTGTTTGAGTACCGTTATCAGCAATGCGTGCTGTGTGGTGAGTCATTTACTTTTGAAACTATTTATTTTTGTTTTATTTTATTGTTGTTTACTGCTGTTTGAGTACCGTTATCAGCAATGCGTGCTGTGTGGTGAGTCATTTACTTTTGAAACTATTTATTTTTGTTTTATTTTATTGTTGTTTACTGCTGTTTGAGTACCGTTATCAGCAATGCGTGCTGTGTGGTGAGTCATTTACTTTTGAAACTATTTATTTTTGTTTTATTTTATTGTTGTTTACTGCTGTTTGAGTACCGTTATCAGCAATGCGTGCTGTGTGGTGAGTCATTTACTTTTGAAACTATTTATTTTTGTTTTATTTTATTGTTGTTTACTGCTGTTTGAGTACCGTTATCAGCAATGCGTGCTGTGTGGTGAGTCATTTACTTTTGAAACTATTTATTTTTGTTTTATTTTATTGTTGTTTACTGCTGTTTGAGTACCGTTATCAGCAATGCCTGCTGTGTGGTGAGTCATTTACTTTTGAAACTATTTATTTTGTTTTATTTTATTGTTGTTTACTGCTGTTTGAGTACCGTTATCAGCAATGCGTGCTGTGTGGTGAGTCATTTACTTTTGAAACTATTTATTTTTGTTTTATTTTATTGTTGTTTACTGCTGTTTGAGTACCGTTATCAGCAATGCGTGCTGTGTGGTGAGTCATTTACTTTTGAAACTATTTATTTTTGTTTTATTTTATTGTTGTTTACTGCTGTTTGAGTACCGTTATCAGCAATGCGTGCTGTGTGGTGAGTCATTTACTTTTGAAACTATTTATTTTTGTTTTATTTTATTGTTGTTTACTGCTGTTTGAGTACCGTTATCAGCAATGCGTGCTGTGTGGTGAGTCATTTACTTTTGAAACTATTTATTTTTGTTTTATTTTATTGTTGTTTACTGCTGTTTGAGTACCGTTATCAGCAATGCGTGCTGTGTGGTGAGTCATTTACTTTTGAAACTATTTATTTTTGTTTTATTTTATTGTTGTTTACTGCTGTTTGAGTACCGTTATCAGCAATGCGTGCTGTGTGGTGAGTCATTTACTTTTGAAACTATTTATTTTTGTTTTATTTTATTGTTGTTTACTGCTGTTTGAGTACCGTTATCAGCAATGCGTGCTGTGTGGTGAGTCATTTACTTTTGAAACTATTTATTTTTGTTTTATTTTATTGTTGTTTACTGCTGTTTGAGTACCGTTATCAGCAATGCCTGCTGTGTGGTGAGTCATTTACTTTTGAAACTATTTATTTTTGTTTTATTTTATTGTTGTTTACTGCTGTTTGAGTACCGTTATCAGCAATGCGTGCTGTGTGGTGAGTCATTTACTTTTGAAACTATTTATTTTTGTTTTATTTTATTGTTGTTTACTGCTGTTTGAGTACCGTTATCAGCAATGCGTGCTGTGTGGTGAGTCATTTACTTTTGAAACTATTTATTTTTGTTTTATTTTATTGTTGTTTACTGCTGTTTGAGTACCGTTATCAGCAATGCGTGCTGTGTGGTGAGTCATTTACTTTTGAAACTATTTATTTTTGTTTTATTTTATTGTTGTTTACTGCTGTTTGAGTACCGTTATCAGCAATGCGTGCTGTGTGGTGAGTCATTTACTTTTGAAACTATTTATTTTTGTTTTATTTTATTGTTGTTTACTGCTGTTTGAGTACCGTTATCAGCAATGCGTGCTGTGTGGTGAGTCATTTACTTTTGAAACTATTTATTTTTGTTTTATTTTATTGTTGTTTACTGCTGTTTGAGTACCGTTATCAGCAATGCGTGCTGTGTGGTGAGTCATTTACTTTTGAAACTATTTATTTTTGTTTTATTTTATTGTTGTTTACTGCTGTTTGAGTACCGTTATCAGCAATGCGTGCTGTGTGGTGAGTCATTTACTTTTGAAACTATTTATTTTTGTTTTATTTTATTGTTGTTTACTGCTGTTTGAGTACCGTTATCAGCAATGCCTGCTGTGTGGTGAGTCATTTACTTTTGAAACTATTTATTTTTGTTTTATTTTATTGTTGTTTACTGCTGTTTGAGTACCGTTATCAGCAATGCGTGCTGTGTGGTGAGTCATTTACTTTTGAAACTATTTATTTTTGTTTTATTTTATTGTTGTTTACTGCTGTTTGAGTACCGTTATCAGCAATGCGTGCTGTGTGGTGAGTCATTTACTTTTGAAACTATTTATTTTTGTTTTATTTTATTGTTGTTTACTGCTGTTTGAGTACCGTTATCAGCAATGCGTGCTGTGTGGTGAGTCATTTACTTTTGAAACTATTTATTTTTGTTTTATTTTATTGTTGTTTACTGCTGTTTGAGTACCGTTATCAGCAATGCGTGCTGTGTGGTGAGTCATTTACTTTTGAAACTATTTATTTTTGTTTTATTTTATTGTTGTTTACTGCTGTTTGAGTACCGTTATCAGCAATGCGTGCTGTGTGGTGAGTCATTTACTTTTGAAACTATTTATTTTTGTTTTATTTTATTGTTGTTTACTGCTGTTTGAGTACCGTTATCAGCAATGCGTGCTGTGTGGTGAGTCATTTACTTTTGAAACTATTTATTTTTGTTTTATTTTATTGTTGTTTACTGCTGTTTGAGTACCGTTATCAGCAATGCGTGCTGTGTGGTGAGTCATTTACTTTTGAAACTATTTATTTTTGTTTTATTTTATTGTTGTTTACTGCTGTTTGAGTACCGTTATCAGCAATGCGTGCTGTGTGGTGAGTCATTTACTTTTGAAACTATTTATTTTTGTTTTATTTTATTGTTGTTTACTGCTGTTTGAGTACCGTTATCAGCAATGCGTGCTGTGTGGTGAGTCATTTACTTTTGAAACTATTTATTTTTGTTTTATTTTATTGTTGTTTACTGCTGTTTGAGTACCGTTATCAGCAATGCGTGCTGTGTGGTGAGTCATTTACTTTTGAAACTATTTATTTTTGTTTTATTTTATTGTTGTTTACTGCTGTTTGAGTACCGTTATCAGCAATGCCTGCTGTGTGGTGAGTCATTTACTTTTGAAACTATTGATTTTTGTTTTATTTTATTGTTGTTTACTGCTGTTTGAGTACCGTTATCAGCAATGCCTGCTGTGTGGTGAGTCATTTACTTTTGAAACTATTTATTTTTGTTTTATTTTATTGTTGTTTACTGCTGTTTGAGTACCGTTATCAGCAATGCGTGCTGTGTGGTGAGTCATTTACTTTTGAAACTATTTATTTTTGTTTTATTTTATTGTTGTTTACTGCTGTTTGAGTACCGTTATCAGCAATGCGTGCTGTGTGGTGAGTCATTTACTTTTGAAACTATTTATTTTTGTTTTATTTTATTGTTGTTTACTGCTGTTTGAGTACCGTTATCAGCAATGCGTGCTGTGTGGTGAGTCATTTACTTTTGAAACTATTTATTTTTGTTTTATTTTATTGTTGTTTACTGCTGTTTGAGTACCGTTATCAGCAATGCGTGCTGTGTGGTGAGTCATTTACTTTTGAAACTATTTATTTTTGTTTTATTTTATTGTTGTTTACTGCTGTTTGAGTACCGTTATCAGCAATGCTGCTGTGTGGTGAGTCATTTACTTTTGAAACTATTTATTTTTGTTTTATTTTATTGTTGTTTACTGCTGTTTGAGTACCGTTATCAGCAATGCTTGCTGTGTGGTGAGTCATTTACTTTTGAAACTATTTATTTTTGTTTTATTTTATTGTTGTTTACTGCTGTTTGAGTACCGTTATCAGCAATGCGTGCTGTGTGGTGAGTCATTTACTTTTGAAACTATTTATTTTTGTTTTATTTTATTGTTGTTTACTGCTGTTTGAGTACCGTTATCAGCAATGCCTGCTGTGTGGTGAGTCATTTACTTTTGAAACTATTTATTTTTGTTTTATTTTATTGTTGTTTACTGCTGTTTGAGTACCGTTATCAGCAATGCGTGCTGTGTGGTGAGTCATTTACTTTTGAAACTATTTATTTTGTTTTATTTTATTGTTGTTTACTGCTGTTTGAGTACCGTTATCAGCAATGCGTGCTGTGTGGTGAGTCATTTACTTTTGAAACTATTTATTTTTGTTTTATTTTATTGTTGTTTACTGCTGTTTGAGTACCGTTATCAGCAATGCGTGCTGTGTGGTGAGTCATTTACTTTTGAAACTATTTATTTTTGTTTTATTTTATTGTTGTTTACTGCTGTTTGAGTACCGTTATCAGCAATGCGTGCTGTGTGGTGAGTCATTTACTTTTGAAACTATTTATTTTTGTTTTATTTTATTGTTGTTTACTGCTGTTTGAGTACCGTTATCAGCAATGCGTGCTGTGTGGTGAGTCATTTACTTTTGAAACTATTTATTTTTGTTTTATTTTATTGTTGTTTACTGCTGTTTGAGTACCGTTATCAGCAATGCCGTGCTGTGTGGTGAGTCATTTACTTTTGAAACTATTGATTTTTGTTTTATTTTATTGTTGTTTACTGCTGTTTGAGTACCGTTATCAGCAATGCCTGCTGTGTGGTGAGTCATTTACTTTTGAAACTATTTATTTTTGTTTTATTTTATTGTTGTTTACTGCTGTTTGAGTACCGTTATCAGCAATGCGTGCTGTGTGGTGAGTCATTACTTTTGAAACTATTATTTTTGTTTTATTTTATTGTTGTTTACTGCTGTTTGAGTACCGTTATCAGCAATGCGTGCTGTGTGGTGAGTCATTTACTTTTGAAACTATTTATTTTTGTTTTATTTTATTGTTGTTTACTGCTGTTTGAGTACCGTTATCAGCAATGCGTGCTGTGTGGTGAGTCATTTACTTTTGAAACTATTTATTTTTGTTTTATTTTATTGTTGTTTACTGCTGTTTGAGTACCGTTATCAGCAATGCGTGCTGTGTGGTGAGTCATTTACTTTTGAAACTATTTATTTTTGTTTTATTTTATTGTTGTTTACTGCTGTTTGAGTACCGTTATCAGCAATGCCTGCTGTGTGGTGAGTCATTTACTTTTGAAACTATTTATTTTTGTTTTATTTTATTGTTGTTTACTGCTCTTTGAGTACCGTTATCAGCAATGCCTGCTGTGTGGTGAGTCATTTACTTTTGAAACTATTTATTTTTGTTTTATTTTATTGTTGTTTACTGCTGTTTGAGTACCGTTATCAGCAATGCGTGCTGTGTGGTGAGTCATTTACTTTTGAAACTATTTATTTTTGTTTTATTTTATTGTTGTTTACTGCTGTTTGAGTACCGTTATCAGCAATGCCTGCTGTGTGGTGAGTCATTTACTTTTGAAACTATTTATTTTTGTTTTATTTTATTGTTGTTTACTGCTGTTTGAGTACCGTTATCAGCAATGCCTGCTGTGTGGTGAGTCATTTACTTTTGAAACTATTTATTTTTGTTTTATTTTATTGTTGTTTACTGCTGTTTGAGTACCGTTATCAGCAATGCCTGCTGTGTGGTGAGTCATTTACTTTTGAAACTATTTATTTTTGTTTTATTTTATTGTTGTTTACTGCTGTTTGAGTACCGTTATCAGCAATGCGTGCTGTGTGGTGAGTCATTTACTTTTGAAACTATTTATTTTTGTTTTATTTTATTGTTGTTTACTGCTGTTTGAGTACCGTTATCAGCAATGCGTGCTGTGTGGTGAGTCATTTACTTTTGAAACTATTTATTTTTGTTTTATTTTATTGTTGTTTACTGCTGTTTGAGTACCGTTATCAGCAATGCCTGCTGTGTGGTGAGTCATTTACTTTTGAAACTATTGATTTTTGTTTTATTTTATTGTTGTTTACTGCTGTTTGAGTACCGTTATCAGCAATGCCTGCTGTGTGGTGAGTCATTTACTTTTGAAACTATTTATTTTGTTTTATTTTATTGTTGTTTACTGCTGTTTGAGTACCGTTATCAGCAATGCGTGCTGTGTGGTGAGTCATTTACTTTTGAAACTATTTATTTTTGTTTTATTTTATTGTTGTTTACTGCTGTTTGAGTACCGTTATCAGCAATGCGTGCTGTGTGGTGAGTCATTTACTTTTGAAACTATTTATTTTTGTTTTATTTTATTGTTGTTTACTGCTGTTTGAGTACCGTTATCAGCAATGCCTGCTGTGTGGTGAGTCATTTACTTTTGAAACTATTTATTTTTGTTTTATTTTATTGTTGTTTACTGCTCTTTGAGTACCGTTATCAGCAATGCCTGCTGTGTGGTGAGTCATTTACTTTTGAAACTATTTATTTTTGTTTTATTTTATTGTTGTTTACTGCTGTTTGAGTACCGTTATCAGCAATGCGTGCTGTGTGGTGAGTCATTTACTTTTGAAACTATTTATTTTTGTTTTATTTTATTGTTGTTTACTGCTGTTTGAGTACCGTTATCAGCAATGCCTGCTGTGTGGTGAGTCATTTACTTTTGAAACTATTTATTTTTGTTTTATTTTATTGTTGTTTACTGCTGTTTGAGTACCGTTATCAGCAATGCGTGCTGTGTGGTGAGTCATTTACTTTTGAAACTATTTATTTTTGTTTTATTTTATTGTTGTTTACTGCTGTTTGAGTACCGTTATCAGCAATGCGTGCTGTGTGGTGAGTCATTTACTTTTGAAACTATTTATTTTTGTTTTATTTTATTGTTGTTTACTGCTGTTTCAGTACCGTTATCAGCAATGCGTGCTGTGTGGTGAGTCATTTACTTTTGAAACTATTTATTTTTGTTTTATTTTATTGTTGTTTACTGCTGTTTGAGTACCGTTATCAGCAATGCGTGCTGTGTGGTGAGTCATTTACTTTTGAAACTATTTATTTTTGTTTTATTTTATTGTTGTTTACTGCTGTTTGAGTACCGTTATCAGCAATGCGTGCTGTGTGGTGAGTCATTTACTTTTGAAACTATTTATTTTTGTTTTATTTTATTGTTGTTTACTGCTGTTTGAGTACCGTTATCAGCAATGCCTGCTGTGTGGTGAGTCATTTACTTTTGAAACTATTGATTTTTGTTTTATTTTATTGTTGTTTACTGCTGTTTGAGTACCGTTATCAGCAATGCCTGCTGTGTGGTGAGTCATTTACTTTTGAAACTATTTATTTTTGTTTTATTTTATTGTTGTTTACTGCTGTTTGAGTACCGTTATCAGCAATGCGTGCTGTGTGGTGAGTCATTTACTTTTGAAACTATTTATTTTTGTTTTATTTTATTGTTGTTTACTGCTGTTTGAGTACCGTTATCAGCAATGCGTGCTGTGTGGTGAGTCATTTACTTTTGAAACTATTTATTTTTGTTTTATTTTATTGTTGTTTACTGCTGTTTGAGTACCGTTATCAGCAATGCGTGCTGTGTGGTGAGTCATTTACTTTTGAAACTATTTATTTTTGTTTTATTTTATTGTTGTTTACTGCTGTTTGAGTACCGTTATCAGCAATGCGTGCTGTGTGGTGAGTCATTTACTTTTGAAACTATTTATTTTTGTTTTATTTTATTGTTGTTTACTGCTGTTTGAGTACCGTTATCAGCAATGCCTGCTGTGTGGTGAGTCATTTACTTTTGAAACTATTTATTTTTGTTTTATTTTATTGTTGTTTACTGCTCTTTGAGTACCGTTATCAGCAATGCCTGCTGTGTGGTGAGTCATTTACTTTTGAAACTATTTATTTTTGTTTTATTTTATTGTTGTTTACTGCTGTTTGAGTACCGTTATCAGCAATGCGTGCTGTGTGGTGAGTCATTTACTTTTGAAACTATTTATTTTTGTTTTATTTTATTGTTGTTTACTGCTGTTTGAGTACCGTTATCAGCAATGCCTGCTGTGTGGTGAGTCATTTACTTTTGAAACTATTTATTTTTGTTTTATTTTATTGTTGTTTACTGCTGTTTGAGTACCGTTATCAGCAATGCCTGCTGTGTGGTGAGTCATTTACTTTTGAAACTATTTATTTTTGTTTTATTTTATTGTTGTTTACTGCTGTTTGAGTACCGTTATCAGCAATGCCTGCTGTGTGGTGAGTCATTTACTTTTGAAACTATTTATTTTTGTTTTATTTTATTGTTGTTTACTGCTGTTTGAGTACCGTTATCAGCAATGCGTGCTGTGTGGTGAGTCATTTACTTTTGAAACTATTTATTTTTGTTTTATTTTATTGTTGTTTACTGCTGTTTGAGTACCGTTATCAGCAATGCGTGCTGTGTGGTGAGTCATTTACTTTTGAAACTATTTATTTTTGTTTTATTTTATTGTTGTTTACTGCTGTTTGAGTACCGTTATCAGCAATGCCTGCTGTGTGGTGAGTCATTTACTTTTGAAACTATTGATTTTTGTTTTATTTTATTGTTGTTTACTGCTGTTTGAGTACCGTTATCAGCAATGCCTGCTGTGTGGTGAGTCATTTACTTTTGAAACTATTTATTTTTGTTTTATTTTATTGTTGTTTACTGCTGTTTGAGTGTTAGCAATGCTAAAATCCACCTTTTACAATAAGGCGAAACGTCGCAACGTCATTCCTCCTTTATTTACAATCCAGAAAGTGTTGGAATCATTTCATGATTCTACTGGAAAATTCTGCCAAATCTTTTAACTTCAGCTTTTTTAGCTGCAATGATGACAGGCTGAATCTAGCCGAATTCTGAGGATATAAATTTTTATATTCTGTTTCCGTATTACTATGGCATTTCACTTCTTTTTTTACATTGTTTTATTTCTACTGTTTGGACGTCTCGTGGAGTTGGCGCGTCCACGTCATGGGTCTCCCGGGGAAATAACTAATTGCTAGATCAAAAAGGAAGAATTTGAAAACATGACGTATACAAATTGAATGAGGCCAGATGGGTTGATGTTATTTCATCAAATGCCTGATAAATGATCCGCGGGGCTAATATAAATTACAACTTACATTATGTTTAGGTTACAATTTGAAAGAGGGGTCGTGCTTTATTAAAAAGAGAATACGCTTTAAAAGTAATTTGGGAGGAAGCGTTCTCTTGTTACATATATAGATAACTAGCTGAAAACCCTCACTTCGCTACGGAGTACATTCAAATTAAATACAACGGTCAATGTATGCAATTAATGCCAAAAAAAAATAAATATATATATATATATATTTATAATAAATACGACGATCGATGTATACAATTGATGTAATATATATAGATATAGATATAGATATATATGTATAAAAAAAATCGTAAGGGATATTTTTTTTTTTTATAATATCCAATCGTCTGCTACATTAGCAAGAAAGAAAAAATATTTTTTTTGTCTATTTAGTTGTTATGCACGTGACGATACATTTATTTAAAGTACCGGGAAAAGAAATTACCTGATCGGCATTTAATAATTTAAATTCTAAAAATGAATCTTTAAAAATTCACCCAAAATCAGAAAATTGAGGTAAAGATTCCAAAGAGATTTCATTTTAAAGGAATCTTTATGATCTTTCTCGTGATATAAATTTTATTACCCTCCGATTATTATTTTAAATGCAAACTTAAAAAAAGTTACTAAAACAGCTTAAAAATTTAATTTAAAAAAAATCTAAGCAGAATTTTTCAAAAATCTTTCTGAGTGCACCCCTACACTATAAGAAGAATCGCCAATCAAAATGTCAGTCTTTTAGGTCCAGCGGTTTGGTCTGTGCATTGTATGTCAGTCAGTCAGTGAGTCAGTTACGGAACTGTTTTATATATATATATATATAGATAATACACAAAAATATACATTAATTTGAGATTATTATGTTGTTTTATTTTGGGAATAGGAAGGGGGGTGTCATAATACGTACAAAACCGAAATAATTCAACTCCAGTCATTTAAAAATCTTCACCGAACATGTTTGAACTGGTTCTAAATCTCCAACGAAATGGCTTTGAAAAACCTTATATTTTACACACAAAGATATATTTAATAAAGATAAAATAAATTATTAGAGATACATTCAATATAAATATCGCGACATTTCTCTGATAACACGCTTCAGGAACTCAACCACGAAAGCAGGGTCACATGTTTAGCAAAAGAGTTACGATTATCATTCTGCGCTTTTTATTGACTGGGGAACCGACAGTTGAATCGAATGCTCGATTTCTTCAGTTTCCGTAATGCATAGCAGATTCATTTTATAAAATTTAGAAAATGGTCTGTTAATTCTCTATAAAATTAGAGGGAGTAAAAATTCATAATAAACTCTTGTAAGACAATTATGTGGTTTTGCTTATAAATCCGTTAAAACAAAATACTTGTCATGTTCAAGGAAAGAAAATGGCGATTTGAATCCGAATTTAAAAATGGAGTACGTTATTTCTGGAGAAGTTTTCGCGAAGTGTTGATATTATTTTTCCCACACTTCTGACGAATATACAGTCGGACCTCTATTTAACGAACCTCTATTTTGCGAATTTCTTCTTAAAATAACCTCCTAATAGCGAAGGTCATTCTCCATTTAACGAACTTTTTCTTGCGATCCAATATTTTTTTCTCAAAATATTTCTGAACATTTCAGACTAATACTTTCTTTTAACACATTAACTTTTTTTTAACACGTTCCGAGGCGGATTACAGTTTGAAGGAAATACGCCTGAAGGGGTTTTTGGTGCATTGCAAAGATGCGAGACGTATTATGAGAGAAATCACTTTTTCAAACAAAAAACTCAGACAAAATTAACAGACTTTATCAGTCATTAAATTTAAGGACGCATGTGGTAATGTAAGCTTGAAATTACTTGGTATAATAAATGCAATAATGCCGTTAAAATTCATTAATTTTAATATAATTTTTTTTATTGAAAATACAGTGTATTCCCGCACAATGTTTTGTTTTATTCTTGTTTTCCTTGCAGATTTCTGTTTGATGGGTAAGATATATAAAACAAATAGACATTAATTTACAAAATAAAGGTGTGATTAATTACTTCTATTAACAATATTTAGTGTTTATGAATTTAAAATCTGTCTTGTGTAGTTTAAAGTATCTTAAAAGGTAAATCTCTATTAACGAATTTTCCATATAACGAACTTTTTTTCGGGATTTAGCGACTTCGTTAAATAGAGGTCCGACTGAATTCCCATTTCTGGTTTAAAGAAAGACACTAAATCTTTAAAATTGAAATCTCCGTCGTCTCTCTAAATTGCCGCTTCACTTTTAAATATTCAACGCAAGGATTTTAAAACCCTCGGTAAAATCTGTCAGCCATAAATGTTGTGTAGTTTTCGACATTGCTCAAATTGACTGCCTTAAAATATGAAATAGTAGGATTTTTTTTGTGCTTTTCTACAATCGTTTTCACGCCAATTTGGCACATTTTTAAAAATCGCCGCATCGAGAGAAAAGTAACGCGATATAATGACACTAATGATTGGCAAATTACAATATAGGGCAGTGTCTCGCAGCATGTCACATCTCAACTCTTGCACATTTTGCTTCTTGTTTGGCGAGGAGTGGCAAAACATTGCATAATTTAACAGGGCGTTCGATGAGCATTCTTACAGCTCGTCGAATAAAATGCTCTCAGCTGACGCAAAGTCTTCAGATACGGTATCTAAACAAAAGTACATCACTAAATTAAACATTCAGGTACGGCCCGGAAAGGTTTATTCAGTACGTGACCCGTATTTTTCGACAGAGGAAGACTGAAGTTACGATACGAGACGCTGGCCCGAAGTAACTCATCCCGATATCTACGCACATCTCGACATAATAATAATCATTCTCGACGAAACAATGATTATATTCTCTTAAACCTTGCGAAATCTTGAAAAAAAAGTGCTAAAATACCTGTTAAATACAACTAATATGAGAAATTTTATAAATGAGCTTAAATTATTTAACTCAAAATGAAGGGATCGTCCAAAAACACATGCAAACGCATAGGAAGGGCTTCTGTTTTCTGCCACCCGATAATGACGTCATCTGTAGCAGACGAAAACTGACGTTTCGCCTTATTTAGAGTCCGTCAGAAAATCGGACCGTATTTTTACGTAATGGATTTTAAAACATGGAATTTGCCTAAAGATAAGCAGGCATTACTTCGAGAACAAGGTATCCTTCGTAAAGAAAGAAAATGTGTAAATAATCATATAATGAGCTTGAACTGGTTCAAAATTTTTTAAACCAGTTCAAGGTAAGTTTTTTACCCTTTTTCTTTTTTATTCCGCCAAGATTAAAAATAAGCCAAGTGTAGTGCTTATAACGGAAAAGTACCGATCTTGCAATCGATTTTTAACCAACTTCCCGACTAGCTAGACATTTGAAACTTTTAGAATCACGATGACGATGCATTCTTTTAATGCTTTTAGCCATCTTTATTCCATATTTTAAAATACATTACGTAAAAAGCGTCTGGCGTACAAAGGCGTCTGGAGCCAAAAGTAACTGCGCTACAGGCGCCATCTATTAACGTAATAGTGAACCAAGCATATTACATTTTCATTACAACGGGATACTTTTTATTTATGCCCACATGCTATTTGCGATATTTTCTCTGCGAAATTCATTGATTCTTTTTCTTTCAAATTATAGATTATAATTTATAATTTTGAAATCCATAATTAACTATGGAAGATGCGAATTCGTTTGCAGCTCATCAAGAAACTGCATGTAAATTACATTCCTTTTTTTTTTTTTTTTAAATAGAAAATTTAAAAACATGGTATATAAAAAGTCTTTTTATCTTGTAATTATTTTTAAACTGAATAACAATTGAATTGATGTTTTAGTAGTACACAATGAGAAGAATAAATATAATAAAAATAAAATGAGAAAAAAATTACAGCATCGAATTTTTGTTATTGTTAAAAACTTGAGACATAATCGAGAGCTTCAGCGTCACAGTTTGAAAAACCAAACCAACTTTCTTAAAAGTATGTTACAATTTTCCGATTTTAAGTGGACCTTCAACCTCAATTTTTTTAATTTTCAATTTTTTAACTCTATATACAGAATCAGAATAATCAATAAACTTTTTTACTACACTGAAAACCCTTAGAATTCAAAATAAGGATATTTCGGCAGAATAATGCGTGGCTTTCAAAAAAAATTTCAAAAATGCTAGATTTTTCAAAATGCTGCAAGTGCATTCTATATTTGAAAACCTAATTTTTTTTAATGTACATTTACCACAAATACAATTATTTATTTTACTACAAATACAATTATTTTTTAAAAATTAAATTTAACAGCAGACACGAAATTGCAAATATCTTTCAGCATTGCAGAAAATATTTCAGTTTTTTTAATGCATATGACGCCACGTGAATTCTAGAGTTCGATTGTGGCGAGCAGTAAGTAAACTGAATGAGTTATGTTGCGTATAAAAAAGATGATCCAAATCCATTTTGAATTCGATCTGCATGCATCGTCACCTGTCTTTAACGAAATTGGCGAGGGAAAGAAATTCAGGGTCACCAATCAGCGGCACGGATGAAACTGTTAGTCAGGTGGTGCCATCTATCGGTTAAGATTAGAATCAACAGCCATCACACAAGATAGAAGTTTCCAGGTTTTTCAGCGAATGAACAATCATTTTAGAGATAAATATTTATTTAAAACGTATATCTTCACAATAAATCGTAATGCTACTGCATGAACATCGTAGCATATAAAATCGTAGTTGACTCGAAACTAAATTCAAACCATAAAACTACAGAAGGAGCAATTAAAAAAGTGTCTCCCATTTGGTCGCCACCACTAGGTGGCGCGCTCGCCTGTACTGATGCCGCTATAACACGAAACCATACGCTTTAATGTGGATTTTTCGTATTTTTCAAAAGAAATAAGTTTTTTTTTTAAGTGCGTTTTTAATATGAATTTATTTATCCAACTTAACAATTGTTTATCTTCATTCAAAATGTTTATTTGAACTGTCTTTTTGCTAAACTTCATTAAAATTCTTAAGGGGGAGATTACCTTTGCATGCACAAAAATACACTGATTTTACTACCAAGCTTAATGTGTTGTTAAATAGTTAATTTGTAATTAATTTAAACCAATTTTTAAAGGTGAATTGTACAAAGCTTTATCTGTTAGAAAAAAAAAACAGAATTGTTGGGAGATTATTAGAAATTATTTTAAGAAAAAAATGTTTTATGAATAGTGAATCTTAGATCAATGCAATGTGCAGATTTTTTTAAAAACTATAAGAGATATATATTAAATTATTTGTATATATTTTATCCATGGGTTATAATTTAATCTACACCTAAAATAGTTACCATATTTCACATAAAAATATGTTTTTCAGGCAAATGTATTGTAATGTACAAAAAAAATATAAATTATTTTTAAAAAAATTCTGCGAAAAAATACCTTAATTTAGGTAGAAATTGTAGAAACGTGCAAGATATACATGTATACAAAAAAATTTAGCAATTTGTGATGATTAGTTTTGAAGAAATAGTGCGCACAAGTTTCAAAATAAGTTTTTAGGAAAAGCAATTTAAAGTTTAAATTTTCTATAAATTACTTTACTATTAGCTTTATACATTTGGCCATAAAATCGGTTCTAATTGTAGTATCGACTTAAATTTTTTCATAAGATTCCTTATATTCCATTCTTCAAAATTAAATCATAATAAAAAATTGAGTTTTTTTGAAGGTTTTAAGGTGATCTCCCTCCTTAAAGGAAATGAGTAAATAATGATCCATTATTTTCTAGAGCGAGCTAGTTACATATAAAAGCACACACTAGCTGCAGCGACAGAGTATGCAATGTTCAAACATGAGTTGACACATGAAGAGTCATACTTCATTATATAAACATTTTCAGAATAATTTTGTATTAGTTCCAGAATAAATTAGTTCAGAATTTTGCAATAATTGAATAATTAAGGAAATGAAATTACAGAAAAAAAATTGTGAGAAATACTACTGATAAACCAAAACATACACACATATAATGATATAAGGATATTTTTATTTGTAGCTTCATGATTCAAACATAACATTTCACGACATCTAACCGTGTTGCCACTCAGCAACTTATAAATAGTAACATAACCTCGACGTAACATACTCCCACCTTTGATTATATGGCTTATAATCAAACAAAAAATACAAACAAACGTACTAATTCGAGTGAATATGACAATAAAATTACATTCTTTTTTCTTTTTCTCATATTCAAATTAAAATTAAACAGTTAACTAATAAAACAACAACACTTATAAAAAAAAATTACAAATATACATTACAATATATTACATATAAGCAAAGTTACTAATGTTCATTAAAAGAGTTCCTTTAACTAAAAGTTTTAAGTGTCACAATATCTAGCTGGGCGTTTCACAACTCCTTTTTAATAGCAAGACACACATCGTCTGGACAGTAGGAAGTTGGTCCTTTTGAGCCTTAGTAGAAGTTGATCACTTCATCTTGATGCAACTCTAACACTGAGGTGAGCGAATCCAATGGGGTTAGTACATTAAGCTTTATGGTTTTCCTACCTGGCGTGTTATGTCCTATTTTGGATCGGATGCCATGAAATCCCAACGAACCATTATGTCATACACACACGTATCATCTATATATATAAAACACTGACTCACTGACATACAACGCACAGACCAAACCGCTGAACCTAAAGGGCTGAAATTTTGCATGGCGATTCTTCTCATGACTAAGAGAGATTTTTGAAAAATTCTTCTTAGAGTTTTTAAATTAAATTTTTAAGCTGTTTTAGTTACTTTTTTTAAGTTTGAATTTAAAATAATAATTTGAGGGTTAAAAAATTTATATCGCGAGAAAGATCCCAAAAATTCCTTTAAAATGAAATCTTTTACGAACCTTTACCTCGATTTTCTGATTTTGGGTGAATTTTTCAAGATTCAGTTTTAGAATTTAATTTATTAAATGCCGATCACGTGATTTCTTTTACTGGTACTTTCAATAAATTTATCGTCGCGTGCATAACAACTAAATAGACAAAAAAAATATTGTTTTTCTTTCTAATGCGGCAGACGATTGGATATTATCCAAAAAAAATACTTATCCCTTACGATTTTTTTATAAATATATATATATATATTACATCAATTGTATACATTGATCGTCGTATTTCTTATAAATATATATTTTTGTTTTTGTTTTCGCATTAATTGCATACATTGGCCGTTGTACTCCGTAGCGAAGCGCGGGTTTTCAGATAGTTAGTTCATATAACAACTGATCATGGGTTTGAGTAATAACCGATTTTTGTGATTCACAGTGATATCGAAATTTCTCGCCTCAGCATCCCCGAAAATTTGACCGCTGTCCGTTCACTCTCGGAACCGCCATACTTACGCTCAGAGAGCTCTCTCGGCCGATAGTCGAAGCGAGTTGTGGGACTACTTTCAATGATCCGGGATTCCAAATAACACAAAGTGAGTGACATTTCGTACAACATATGAGGCGTTGAAAGGCAAAGTGGTGTCTTCAGTCACATTTTCAACTTTTTTTCATTTGGTGGCAAATATGTTCAATTTATAGTGGAATTGTAAATAGTTATTATTTGCAATATTGTAATAATCGTTATGAATTATAATTTGTTCAATTTATGGTGGACTTTTTTGTAGTTTATGCAGTTAAACTCTTTTGACTTACACCACTTTGCCTTTCACCGCCTCATATTACTGCACCTTTGCAAACTGGTGGGAAAAATAATTACAAGACAAAAAGACTTTTTATATACCATGTTTTCAAATTTTCTGTTGAATCTAGCGTGTGGGAATAAATAAAAATTATCCCATTGTAATGTAAATGTAATATGCTTAGTTCGCTATTACGTTAATAGATGGCGCCTGTAGCGCAGTTACTTTTGGCTCCAGACGCTTCTCGTATTTTCACGTAATGGATTTTAAAATATGGAATAAAGATGGCTAAAAGTTGCATTAAAATAAGGCATCTCCATCGTGTTCGGGGCTATTCTAGAAGTTTCAAACGTCTAGCTAGTCGGGCAGTGAGTTAAAAGTCGATTGCAAGATTTGTACACACCCACAAACAAGAAAGCAAGTTAATAAAAACATGGTAATGAATTACCTCCATTCGTTTGCCTCATGTGATAATCTACCGGTGTTTCACCTCGATGCGGACGGCTTTGGAAAACGCTCAGGCATACATACATACATGGATCGAAGTGTAACACGTGCATTTCAATGATATGATGTCGGGTTTTATTTCAGACCCCCCCCCCCCCAAAAAAAAAAATAAATAAATAAATAAATAAATAAATAAATAAAATGAAAAAAAGATTTATTAGATATATGTCCACCAGCATATGGAAGCAAAAAAGCAATGTTCTTGATAACAAATGTTCATTATGGCGGACGTTATTCACGGGTAATACGGGTGGAGACGAAGTAGGGTGTAATGGACATTTTTATGTGCTGTCTTTCATACGATCGCAAAAGCTGTGGTTGCTGATCAATGTTCACCTTAAGATCGAGATGACGAGCTCCTAACTCGTTGTCTTTGCAGATCCTCTGATGGCGTTTGTTCGATCGGTAGGTAATTTCGATAATCTGACGTCACAGCTTTCACGGTTAATACGGAAGCGGCAGAGATTTTTCGGACTCATTGCCAGAAAAAACGATGGCGGTTTCGATGATGTCGCGGCTTTCACAAGTAAGCTCAAAACTTTGCTAATAGAGCATACTTCTAGCTTTTCGGGATGCATTTGGCAGAGCATAGTTGCCTAGGACTAAAAGAAAAAAGCTTTAGGAAGGACTTTCAGGAAGTCGTCATACGGCGAGACCGCATCGCCCTGTCCTCCTCGGGATTTTAAAAATATCAAAAATTCGAGTATCTTTGCGGCCACCAGACGCGGCACGTTGGTTCGTCCCGAAATCTTCGATCGGTAGCGAGAAAATATGTAAATTCGATAGTGGGACGTTACCGCTAAATACGGAATCTGTCCCAACGCTATATTTTAGGGTGTCTGAGGAATTTCTAGGTTTCTATATATATTTATGCACGTTTCTCTCTCTCTATCTATCTATCCATATATATGTACTTGTATATGTAAATATATACAATATATATATATATATATATATATATATATATATATATATATATATATATATATATATATATATATATATATATATATACTATATATATATATATATATATCACTATTTATTCTATTAATTAAACTGTCCAGTACCTATCTCATTAAATACCCAATAAGGGTGGGGCCTCTGACTTTGTGAAGAAAAGTCATAAGAAATGAGCTCCTGGTGTACGGACATTTCTAATAGAATCTGCCGGGAAAATGTTACACTTTTTCGGCATTGGTTCTTCGACTTTTACGGCAAGAGTTTCTATGTATATTTATGCATGTTTCTCACTCTCTTTCTTTTGGAGTAGTAGACCTTTAGTATGAATTAATGGCGTCTCTAGTGCCGAGAAAAATTTATATTTTGTAATACTGTAACCACCGCTTATAGTGATTAGTGGTTATAAGAACAAGTATCGCAAAAAACAAAGGCAAATGTATTATTTCGATTTTAAGAATCACCCTACAATCTTCGATTTCCTGTCACTTTTTTCCAAAAAGCTACCTAAAACCTCAAATCGCACCAAGTTGTTTTTTTACTTTTTGAAAATAAAGACTGATAAGACGTTCGGATCGGGTCTTTTAATTCAAAGAAATGAACACAAGAAGACAAATTCAGCTCGGTGAAGTTGTTCTCATTGGTAATGATACTGACCGGATTTTGGGTTTCGTTATTGAATTGTTGCCTGGAAAAGTTGGTTCGCCTGCGGTCTTCAAAAGGAAGAATTGGAAGTTCAAAGATCGTCAAAATGTTAACAGCGAGTTTTCCCGTCAAACTCCTAAGGGGGCGTCCATTAATTGCGTCAAGTCGAGCCGGATCTCACCCTGTCTCACGTGGGGAAGAGGGGGTCTCGGCAAATATCACGTCATTTTTTTTCCCGCAACAAACAGTGTAAAATTGCGAGAAAACTGGATTACATGAAGTAAAACATGTTTCTACACTAATAGGTATGGCTAAATCCTACGCAGTCACACACGAGTCCCCGTGGACTCAACTAGAATGAATATTCTTTTACGAATTTTAGTAGTTCCTATTTAAGTATTTTATTATTCGATTTTCTCACTGTGATTCTAGACTACGTTCTTTGTAGTCTTAAATATAACTAATTAAGCAAATTATGTTTTTTTTAAAAATAAATCCAACGCAATCGAGCACAGATTAACGCATTTACACTAAAAATACGTATTTTGAAAAATCTCACGTGAGATTAAGGGGGGGGGGGATCGAAAAATCGCCTCACGTAAATAATGGACGCCCCCTAACAATCGGACAGTGCCTATTGCTTTAAAATCAAGAAGTGGAAGGGTTATTAAACACCCATAAAGTTGGACTTTTAAAAACTTTAATTTTTGTGATTTTTGTATTGTTAGTTTTAAGAATTGAGTTGTTTTTCAACCAATTTAAGGTGGGAGGATGTCGAGTCCATGCCCCCCCCCCCCCCCATGTGTAAAAGTTTATTTTACTTTCTGTGACAACAGTGATTTGTATTCTAACAATAATAAAATTTAATTTACACACGGCATTTACAGTTCATGATATGCTGCTAGCATAATTATTCCCTTTTCTTATTGAAATTTAATGTGATAAACAGAGAGAGAAATTAAAATCTCTTACTTAAATTATGTATCTAAATAAGGCATGAACATCTACATACTTCCAGAATCTAGCTGTCATAAATGCCTTCTTTCGAGAACAACTTTGCATCGACATGAGGAAATGGTTTATGATTGAGAGAAAGAGAGAAAAGTGTAGCAAAAACCCTTTAATACTCCATTCAGAACATAAAAATATAACAATAATGCAGGAATTCAAAACAGTTTTAAATAATCTCTCCGGCAGCAGATCATGGTTCGTTGTCAATGTGACCTAAAGAAAGAAAAAAAAACAATATTGATAAGTATAATGTTCAGTTATATAAGAACTATCATAAAATAATTTCCTGCCTATAGTCTGCAGTTGTAAATAAAAATTCACAAAGAATTGAGCACCTTTAATCTCCTTCCTGCATAATAACTAAACAGAAGTGCCATTTGATGATGCGACGAAAGCGTTTAACCTTCATTTAGAATAAAGCCTTAAACTCTATGTTATTACACTATCATGTGATAACATTTAACTAGCCGCTGGTCGCTTTTAGTTTTATATTTTCTTTTGCAAAACAACTCAACTGAAAGTAACATATGTAAGGAATGTTACCATTCAGTCGCATGGGCAAATCGGGACTTTGCCCCAAAACCCCCTTGGTGTATGCATCTAGTACCTCTAATAGTATGTATAGCCCATAGAAAGTTCTTATTTTTATAAATGTTCGTAAGGGGGGCCCCCGAATAGCATTTGCCCAGGGGCCCCAGCGTTCACAATCGGGCCCTGTTACCATTACCTGTCTTCATAAATTATATACGTTGTTAAGATTGATACGTTGTTAAAATTGATAATCATTGCTAAGTTCTCTATAAGGCTGATTCTAAAACATCGTGAACTTCAGAACAGAGTTAAAGATAAGACTCAGAAACCCGACACCAGTGATTTGAAAAATTACATCCCTCTTTGTATGTACATTTTTTTTATTAAGATAGCTAAACTTTATCATTACATCAAATAAGAAATTGTTGGGGGAAATTTTTTTTCACTTAAAAAATGGAGTAAAAATTCAGTAAGTACTAAAATATAATATGGATTACATCACTCTCTATATGTACTATTGCTCACAATTCGGATATCTCCCCTTAATGATATCAAATAATAAATTGTTGGGAAAATTTCTTCGCTTACTAAAATATAGAATGGATTACAACTATGATATTGAGTATTTCAAAAGTAGGAGATAATCAAAAGAACGGACTCTACATACGACTAAACTCTGGAATTGATAGGTCTAAACATATTTTGTTAAAAGATCCACGAATGTCGACACTACACACACGCGCTCATGTTTACATCCGGTAGTTGCACCGTTGCCATTCGGAGTGTAGAAATAGCGTCGATTTCTGTGCCGCATACATAGATGAAAACAGAACGGATGAAAACAGAAACGGATGAAAACAGAAAATAAAAATCCTTACGTTTGCAAATGCAAGTCGGGCATTGATGACCTTGGGGGATTCCAATTTTGCACCACGGACCTTCGCATAAGGGAGTAGGACAGCCTGGCGGAACTGAAATGTTAACACATCTAATCTAATCTAATCCATCATCGACCAACAAAATTAGATTTATACACATCATTCACAATACACTTTATGTTAAAACAGCAATGCTAAAACTGTTCATAATGAAAATTCTCGTGCCATTAAAATAACAGTCTCACATTTCGAATTTTTGCATGCGCGGTTATTTGCCAAGATAAACATTTCTATGCAGTAATATCTGTCCTCAAATTTTAACGTGGGTCTCAAATTTATCATTCTATAGTCAAACATTGCAGTACAAAACAATTTAAAAATTTTCTGAGCAAGGGATCTGGCCCTTTTAACTTGGTAGCCATAATTGTTTTGAAGATCTTCTGCAAACAACTTTTATGTCATGATTTCTATAAATTTTAGCCTGGTTTGACTTTGATTTTCAGAATAAAGCAATTCGATTTGAAGTTTGTATTTTTGGTTGAATAGAAAAGTTAAAGGGTTTGAACAGATGTTTCTTTCAATGGTATCCGAATGAAAGCCACTTCTGATATGATCTCAGTATCAGAAATCACGAGTTTCTCAATTCAGAAGGGGATCACATTAAATAGACCAAGGAAAAAATATGACTACTCAAAAACGGTGAATAAAATGCTTCATAAAAATCCTTATATTCATTTTTAGGCAGTTTCAAAGGTACACTAACCACCGCTTATAGTTATAAGAGTCAACCGTTTAGAAGAATCAATATCTCAAAAACAAAAGCATTATTTCCATGTTAAATTTTTCGCTTTAAACAATCAATCCACCGGTTTTCAGAATCAGCTTACACTCTTCGCTTTCCAAAAAAAGCCACTTAAATCCTCAAAAGACACAAAGTTCTTTCTTTATTTTTTTAAAGAAAGAGTGAAAAGACGTGATGGAATACAGTCGTAAAATGCATCCCTTTCTTTGTTAGACATAACTTAAAAGTTTCCCCTTAAACGCTTTAGCAGAACACTGTCCTATTAGCTTGACCCGGGGGCATCTTTAACGTCCGGGTCCGATTTCACTTTTCTCCACCGACAAACAAAGACAGGGACTCTGTTTTTCCCACATCCTGATTGCGGCTTCCAGGACCCTGAAGCACATAAATCTTCGGCCAAGTGTCCACTATCACTTAGGCAAACGTGACATTAGTAGATTCGGCACGTTATCAAACCGTGAAACGTAAGCTAGAAGGTGAATCTTCGACTGAGACTATTAGTATTGAAAGAGGTGTAAACAGCCTCCTGAAACCTTCATGACGTCAAACTACCATAGAAGACTTTTTCTGGCTCCCTTCCTTGTGGTTGAAATGTTAAGCAGGTATGTTGTAACAAATATTGGATTTCTTTCTTCTCTTACAATAATCATGTGTATCTACTTATAGGTCTAGAAATTAAGTTGTATTTTTAAAATTATAAAAAATAATTAACGTAAATTAAAGATCATTTTAAGGTAAATTATCTAATATATATGTATATATAGGTGTGTGTGTGTGCCTGTCCAAAAACCTAAATTTCGGCTATAAGAATTAACCGCTTTTAAGAATCAAAAACAGTAATAACAAACGTTATTCTTATAAGCGGAAATCACTGCATTTCTACAAACTAGATTTATACTTTTGAACATCAAGAAAAATAACACAGGAAAGAGTTATTCACCTTTGACTGTATGATTAATGGTAATTATTTCATTAATTATGGTCCCATTTTTATCAAATATTTTGTTTTTGAAGTTTTCGAGTTCATCGTCAAAGTTCTCATCGTTGCCATTTAACTCGATTCCTTCCCTTTCGATATCCTCATTGAATTCCTGTATTGTCTGTTGAGTAGACTCCTTCTGTTGCACAGGAACAACTAGGATCAGAAAATAATACAAACATGTCAAAAGTATGGATACCAACAATCATTTAACTAGAATCTATAATAAATCAAAATACAGTCGAACCTCCATATATCGAACTTCCCCATATCGAAATTTTCTATATATCGAACTCTTAGCGAATCTCCATGTTCATTACATAGAAAAATTGTTTCTATATATCGAAAAATACTCTAGATATCGAAATGTTTTTCAAGACAAATTGGGAGATTTTATTCCACTTTTGAATAAAATCTCCCCATTTTTGGCCTTTGAAACAATACGACGTGGACTTGAATTCGCGCAAAATGTCCCCGATGAAGTTTTTAGTGGACTGAATAAATACGAACATTTCTTTGAACTTTCAAAAACTAACTGTTCGGCAGGATATTCGTAGTTTTCTTTAAAACAATGTAACTGTGTAATCACTGTCTGCATTATTGTTTTTTTAAAGGTATGTAGTACTCAATAAATCTTTCATATTAATTCATTTTTTAGTTATTATCTTTCCTTTAATGGGATTCGCAAATAAATTAGAAGTGGAGTTTCGTATACGAAAATTAGCTTTAATTATTTCTTAGGAGAATTATGATAAAACTAAGCTCAATTCTATACATCGAAATTTCTATATATCAAATTTTTTTCTAGCAATTTGCTACTTCAATATATGGAGGTTCGACTGTACATAGTTCTCTCTCATCTTGAACTATGTTTCTAGCTTTTTTCCAAGTTTTTAACAGCTTTTCATTTCAAACAATTCATTGGTGACTGCCTACGTTCGGAGCCAATTTTTTTAAGGATTTTTTGGTCCTTTATGGTAAAATAGCATTTTAAAAAAAATTGCCATACTTTTTTATAAATTGGTCAATTTGAAGTAACTTTTAATGAAATTTAGCTAAAACGCCTATCACTCTGCACAAAATTCTAATGCTACTATTTTAATTTCCTTCTCACACATGATACATACGACAGTTATCTTCAAAATGACCCTACATCCAGCTTTAGTTGGTTGGGCGTGTATCGGAAATTATGGTTAGTACAATTTATTTATTTTTTTTCAATTATTTGGGTGCGTTGTGTTTAATTATTTACTTTGTTGAATACAACCCAAAGCCCTGGATGTCGAATTTAGCAAACGAACAAAAGCCAATAAACTATTCTCAATTTTGGATCATGTAATTTAACAGCAACAACTTTCAATTTAGACAAACTAATAGATTTTAACATAACAAAACTTAGTTTATTTACATACTTAATATTTACAAGTATAAAAAAGAATCTTTCATTTTTCAAAAATTAGGAACAATATCTTTATCTCTCACAAACCTTATTTACTACTACTTTGCAAGCACAAAACAAATAAACTTATCTATTAGTTGAACACTAAAACACTTTCTCACTAAAAACGCCTCCCTTACGAAAAACCATTTTATATCGTATTTTTAACCATTTAAAAACCATGTTTTTAAATTTTCTGTTGAATCTAGCATGTGGGCATAAATAAAAATTATCCCATTGTAATGAAAATGTAATACGCTATTACGTTAATAGATGGCGCCTGTAGCGCAGTTACTTTTGGCTCCAGACGCTTCTAGTATTTTAAAATGTGGAATAAAGATGGCTAAAAGTATCAAAATAATGCATCGTCATCGCGTCTAAAAGTTTCAAATGTCCAGCTAGTCGGGAAGTTGCAAGACAAACAAGAAAGCAAGTTAATAAAAACATGGTAATAAAAATGTAACTTGAGATCTCCGAGATAGCTTGCAGCTCGAGTTAATAAATTCAAATCAGCAGTCAAGGTTAAAGGGAGAGTTCTGCAGACGATGAAATGAAAACTCTCTAAAATTTTGATTCAACATTATTACCTGCTGAGTCACGAACTTCTGATCTCTTTTGCATAACTCTGTCCGACTGATTGGAATACGCATCATTCAAGTCAGGCTCCGGTAAAACAGTCCTTCCGGATGAAACATTGGACACTGAAACGAAAGCGTCAAGATACTCACTTTTACGAAGGCCGTAATACAAAAAAATGATTTGCAACTTCAATGTTAATAATGGATGTCACACTTTGTGAACAAAAGTCATGAGCTCCTGATGGACGGACATTTCGAATAGAATTTGCTACACTTTTTCGGCATTGGTTATTCCACTTTTACGGCAACAGTTTCTATATATATTTTTGCATGTCTCTATGTCTCTCTCTCTCTCTATGTATTTATCCACATATATATATATATATGTATGTATATAAATATATACATGTATATATATATATATATATATCACTCTCTCCCTCTCTTTATATATATATATATATATATATATACAGTGTGTAACAAAATTATAAGACCACTGTGGATTTTGTGGTTTGTACTATAAATAGTATAATTTTTTTAAAATTAAATTAGGTTGATGTTAATAAATGAAATATAAAATATATGTATATTATTTTTAAGAGATATTTAAATATACTAATTATTTTATCAACAATTTCAAAATTTTCCAATCAAATATCTGTAACAAAATTATAAGACCACTAGTTAAAACAAATTTTTTAATAAAACTAATATGATGTTGATCCACCATTTTTCTGAATAACTTCAAATACTCGATTTTTCATTGAATTAATTAGGTTTTTGAGCAAATATTTGGGAATTTAGTCCCATTCATCCATGATAGCTAGTTCCAATTCATACACAGAATCATACTGACGGTTTTTTTCATACACTTGACGAGCCAAATGGCCCCATAAGTTTTCGGTGTCTGGACTAAGGCTTGGCCAGTTTAAGAACTCGATTTTTTCTTTTTGAAACCATATTTTAGTTGATTTAGACACATGGCATGGCGCATTGTCTTCCTGAAATTTCCAGTTTGATCGTCCTAAAAATGGGCCAAACGGTATAAGGTGTTGGTAAAGCAGTTGTTGATAACAAATGGAGTCCATTTTTTCAAGAACTCGCTGCAGATCACATTTCCCATCATATGCAAAAGCTCCCCACACCATCACAGAGCCACCACCCATCTGTCTGCTGAAGAAAACCCGAGGTTCCGTTCGTAAATCATGCCAGTAGGAAATATTACCATCCGTGCCATCCAAATTAAATTTATTTTGTTGGAAAAAATAATATTTTTCCAAGCAGCATCCCAGGTCATGACTTCCTTTGCCCACTTCAGCCTTCCTTCTTTATGATGCTTTAACAGTCTTGGTTTTCTTTTTAATTTCCGAGGAGCAACATTTGAATTTGATCTTATAGTGCGCCAGACTGTCATATGTGAAATAGTTTTACTTGTCTGCTGTGTTATTTTACGAGTAGACAAGTTCTGTTTCGTTGTAAGCTTTAAAATTCGTCTATTATAGAGACCTGATAATTTATTCTTTCTGCCAGATCTTTTATATTTTCCATAAAAATCTATTTTACTTAAAACGTTATGAATAGCAGTTTTAGAACGTTTAAGTATCTTACTTATTTCACCTTCCGATTTTCCAGAGCCCTTATAAAACCAAATTTTTCGAACTTCTAATTCAGATAATTCTCTTCCACGCGGCATTGTGAATTTCCTCATAAACACAAACAAATTAAATTCTATTTCTTTTACAATATTATCGTTTGGACTTTTTTGTGATGTAAATTGTTATCTACAATTTTGAAAGAAAAAATAAAATAGTTTTAAAAACGCAAATGATTTTAAATAAAAAAATAAGTGGTCTTATATTTATGTTACACCGAGATTTCAAAAAATCTTTTGCTGTGTGAAATTAACTCAATTTTTTTTCCTTCAAGCGATTTATTTGAGAAAATATAACTTTTTTCATTTGCTTCAAATTTTAAAATTATTCATTTTATACAGTGTAATATTAAAATGAGTGATATTTTGGGTGGTCTTATAATTTTGTTACACACTGTATATATATATATATGCATATATATATATGCATATATATATATATATATATATATATATATATATATATATATATATGTATATATGTATATAAATGTATGTATATATATACACTCAAGAGCCAAAACATTATGACCACCCCTACATTTTACAATGAATTCACCTGGATGACGTGGAAGGCACGTGATCAGGTGGAAGTGGTATTTAACTGCTGCTGGAGAGTCTGAAGAATCATTCTTTCACTTACTTCTGTGTGTGATGGGAAAGGCTGCGGATCTAAGCGACTTTGATAGAGGGCAGATTGTAATGGGTCGTAGACTCGGAACAAGTATTTCCGAAACTGCACGACTCGTGGGTTGTTCGCGACCTACAGTTGTTAGTGCTTATGCAAAGTGGATGAATGACGGTGAAACCAGCAGTAGACGACTTGGTGTTCGACGTCCACACGCTATCAAAGAAAAAGGTCGTCGGAGACTGTTTCGCATGGTGAAGCAAAACCGGAGCCACACAGTGGCTCAGCTGACAGCCCAATACAGTGCAGGGCCAAGTAGAATAGTATCGCAGCACACTGTTCAGCGGACACTGTTGGATACGGGGCTACGCAGCAAACGTCCCACTCGTGTGCCTTTGCTGACCAAGCGTCATCGCCAACTGCACCTGCGCTGGGCCCGGAAACATCGCGACTGGTCCATGGATTAGTGGGAGAGAGTTGCCTGGTCAGATGAATCACGGTTTGTCATTCATCACGCCGATGGCCGTGTCAGGATACGCCGTCTTCCAGGCGAACTGTTGCTCCCTCAATGTACAGTAGGTCATACACAGGCCGGTGGTGGCGGTATTATGCTTTGGGGGACGTTCTCTTGGGCGTCTCTGGGACCCGTGGTTGTGGTAGAGCAGACCATGAATGCTACAGGACATCATTGCGGATCTGAACATCATTGCGGACCAGTTGCACCCTTACATGGCCTCTGTTTTTCCAGCTGGAAATAGAATGTTCCAACAGGACAACGCCCCGTGTCACAAAGCTAAAATTGTGTTGGAGTGGTTCCAGGAACATGATGCTGAATTCCAGTTAGTGTCCTGACCGCCTAACTCACCGGATCTCAATCCGATAGAACACATTTGGGATGTCATGGGACGGTAGCTAAGAGTTCAAAGACCACCAATACGCAATATCTCGGATTTGCGTGACCGTTGCTTAAACATCTGGTACAATCTGTCTCCGGCCATCTACCAAGGACTTGTGCCAAGGCGGGTTGAAGCTGTGTTACGCGCCAAAGGTGGGCCAACTCGTTATTGACAGGTGGTCATAATGTTTTGGCTCTTGAGTGTATATATATATATATATATATATATATATATATATATACACTCATGGACAAAAAAATTAGCGCACCAAGAAATAATTGCGGGATCGTAACGAAACTTGCAATGAAGGTACATGTCGGCCACATGTGTTGCCACTCATGCAACGGCTCCCAGGAGCCATTTTTCAACAAGACAATGCTCGGCCTCATACGGCAAGGGTGTCACAAGACTGTCTCCGCACTGTTACTACTCTTCCTTGGCCTGCCCGATCCCAAGATTTGTCTCCAATCGAGCATATCTGGGATCATTTGGGACGACGAGTTGGGCATCCCACGAGTTTGAACGAACTAGAGGCAAGGTTACATCAAATATGGAACGAAATGTCTCAAGACATCATACAGAACTTGTATGACTCAATGCCCGATCGTATCGCATCGTGCATTCGCGCTAGAGGGGGTCCAACGGAGTATTAACTCCTCCGTTCTTTTGCCCTTTCTCTGAAATAAATTATCCTTTTTCTTTGATTTTCTTATCATTTACTTATATCAAAGTAGTCATTACGTATGTAATATTTCGTTTCATTTTGACGACTCCTTCTTGGTGCGCTAATTTTTTTGTCCATGAGTGTATATATATATATATATATATATATATATATATATATACACTGCTGGCCACTGTAAATGCAACACCCTGAAGGAAACATGCAAATAACATGAAATTTACAACATGCATTAGCGGAGGTGAGATATGCAAATGATTAGAATTTCAGCGCAGACGCACATCACGCGCGACTGTGGCGCCACTTCAAAGCGCTATTTAAGGCTTGGAGATTTCGACGATTTCAAGTTCGGAAATTGTGTTTTTCTTGTGGTTTTTTCACAATAAAACGATCAATTATGCGTCGTAGAAAACAGCGATCATCTTTTGATCAAGTATCCGAGTTCGACAGAGGAAGGATAGTGGCCTACCGAGATTGTGGATTATCTTTCAGGGAAATCGGTAGTCGTGTTGGACGAAACCAAACAACTGCAAAGCGGATATGTGATCGTTGGATGCAGGAGGGTACGACGGACCGGCGTGTTCGATCGCATCCACCTCAGCGCACCACTTCACGTGATGATAGGCAAATTGTGCGCATGGCAGTGACGGATCGCTCAGTCACATCACGAACCATAGCACAGGACATGCAGTCTGTAGCGCATCATCCAGTGTCTGCGCGTACCATTCGACGCCGTTTACAGCAGAGTGGTCTGTCCGCAAGATGTCCATTGCTTTGTCTACCTTTGACGCAGAACCACAGACGTCTCCGCCGCCAATGGTGCGATGACAGAAGGATGTGGACGGCAGAATGGAATCAAATTGTCTTAACTGACGAGTCACGCTTCTGTCTGCAACATCACGATGGTCGCATTCGAGTCTGGAGACACCGTGAAGAGAGGATGCTGAACAGCTGCGTTATGCACCGCCACACTGGTCCTGCACCGGGTATTATGGTATGGGGCGGTATTGGATATCAGTCTCGCACACCTCTAGTACGCATTGCCGGTACTTTAAACAGCCAGCGCTACATCTCCGAGGTGTTGGAGCCAGTTGTCCTTCCTTACCTTCAGGGCTTGCACACAGACATATTTCAACAGGATAATGCACGACCACACGTGGCACGCATTGTCCAACGGTTCTTCGTCAATCGCCAGATTGAATTGCTTCCCTGACCGCCTCGCTCTCCGGATCTTTCGCCGATAGAAAACATGTGGTCCATGGTTGCTCTACGATTGACCCAGATTCCATCCCCAGCTGCCACAGCAGATCAATTTTGGCAACGTGTGGAAGCTGCTTGGTCTGCTGTACCCCAAGAACTCATCCAAAGTCTCTTTGAATCAATGCCGAGGCGTGTGGCAGCGGTGATCTCCAATAATGGCGGCTACTCTGGCTACTGATTTTGGCAGGAACCACACTTCACAGAAGTCTATAAATTTAATCATTTGATACTTAATCAACATGTTATCTACAAAATAAATTTTGTTGTGATATTTCTTGTCTTTCTTGGTGTTGCAATTTGGGTGGCCAGCAGTGTATATATATATATATATATATATATATATATATATATATATATATATATATATATATATATATATATACACACTCACTTCCAAAAGTTAAGCACGTAGAGGAAAATGTTAATTTCCGTAAGACAATCTGAATTAAAGAAGATGAAATTTGCTGGAAAGGTAGAAGGAAGCATGCAAATATGTTAGGTAACAGCCAATCACGGTTTCGCGTCGAGAAATATGCAAAACAGGCAGTCTTATAAGAAGCCGGGCATTGTGAAGGGTTACAGGAGTTGCATGTAAGCGCTGATGAAAGCATACATGCAACTCCTGTGTTTAGAACATTCGTACAGTCGTACCATAGGTGTTTAGAACATTCGTGCGATTTGCTTTCAAGCTAGACGTTTCTATGTCTTCCAGAACACGAATGGAAGATTCTGAGCGCTGTCTGGCTGTCGGACGCATTGAAACAGGACAGTCTATCACAGATGTTGCTCTTTTCTTCAGCGTTCATCATTCCGTCATTTCACGATTATGGAAACAATTCCAAACCAGGGAAACAGTTGTCCGAAGACCTGTAGCCGGTCGTCCAAGGGTTACGACCCCCTCGGAAGATCGATGTATTGCCGTTGTATCCAAGTCGACCTCCACACGTGTGACATCTATGGTTGCAGCGGCCATTGGTAAGACGATATCTGCCACTACTGTTCGTCGAAGGCTACACATGAATGGTCTGTACGCCCGGGTACCACAAGTTTGTGTTCTTTTATCCGTCCAATCCAGAGGGGCACGATTAAAGTGGTGTCGCCAGCATGTGAATTGGACTGTGTCTGATTGGGGAAACGTTATGTTCACAGATGAGTCCAGATTTCCCCTACAACTGGATGATAAGCGTGTAAGGGTCAGGAGGGAACAAGGCACACGCAATTGGCCAGAGAACATCCCCAAACATCACTCATTCCGCGGGGGAAGCATCATGGTCTGGGCAGGGATTTCTTTGGGATATCGCACCGACGTGCACATCTACAGGCGAGGTTCTGTGCGGTATCGAGAGCAAGTCCTAGACCCCACTGTGAAACTGTACGCTGCAGCAGTTGGTCGTTTTAATGGACGATAATGCCCGTCCCCATAGAACTTCCATCGTTGACGACTTTCTGGAGAGTGAGGGGATTGCGCGTATGAAGTGGCCGGCTTACTCGCCGGAAAATCTTTGGGATGCCCTCGGCCGTGCTGTATGTAGACGTTTCCCACCTCCAGCCACTCTCAGAGATTTAGAAACTGCCCTACAGGAGGAATGGCGATTACTGAACTCTCCGGTGGTTGATCACCTCGTAAAAAGCATGATCACACGCTGTGCACTTTGTACGGAGGTGAGGGGTGCTCACATACCCTATTAATGTCGGTTTTTGTCGTTTGTTTTGCATTTAAACATCATTTTGTTAATGACGCAAATATGACGTCATCTTATAATTTATGAAAATTCAATATTTTTTCTATCTCTGTATGTAATTCTTTGTTTTGTTTCATGAATAAACATAGAGCTCCTTACTTGCAGCATTTCATGTCAATCAAAACAGTACTTGTCAATTTTTTTCGCATTTTACCGCTCCGTGCTTAACTTTTGGAAGTGAGTGTATATACATATGAAATCCTGAGTAACAGACATATAGATTATTTGGTTAATAAATCCAGAAAGAGACTAGACCTTTTGAAATATATAGCTGGAAGAGATTGGGGTGCAAATGTCAGTACCCTTAGATTAACATATACCTCCTTGATAAGACCTATTTTGGAATATGGCTCTCAAATACTTCTGCCACTAACTTAGCAAAACTAGAGAGAGTGCAATCAAGTGCTGCTCGCATTATTACTGGCATGAGACATAGCTGCACCACAGGTTTGGCTTTATTTCAATGCGATATCCAGCCTTTAAAGTAGAGAAGAAACGTGTTACTGGCTGAATATTTTAACACAAGCCGTACAGTTTTGGCGTTTATAACCGCACAGCAAATTATCTCGGTAATTGGACAAACAGACAAAGATTAAAAAGAGACAGCCCTTTTTCTCGTATTCACTTGATGGAATTATTAAATCAGAGACACTCCTTGAGAACAATCTTTAACCCCTTGGAGCGCATTTCCAGCCTGATCTTGGAACTCATACTAACAAAAAGCAAGACTTGCCTGATTAACTAAGCCAACTTGATCTGGAAATCATTAACCAAATGCCAGCCTCAGATATTCTGATTTATACTGATGGCAGCAAAGACGATCGCGGCTCTTGTGGTAGCGGAATCTTCATGAAGGCCCCTGACTTTTCAAGTAGACTTAAGATCAACAATCCAGATTTCTGCTCTGTAACTAATTGCCATTTAGATCCGAACTAATTGCACTCAACGCTATTGGGTCTATCTGGATCTTATCCGATAGTCGTAGTGCCTTACAGCACTTACGTCAATGGAATAAGGTTGGCGACAAGACAACCTTATTCCAGTATATATATATACTTACATCTGTCTCTATACTTAATACAATTAAACAACTTTCTTATCTTCATTCAATGGATACCCTCTCCCATTGGCCTCTTTGGCAATGAATCTTCTGATGGCGCCATTTCAAATCGATTTTTGACCTACTCTGAAATTTGCTCCAAGATCAGAACCTCAAACCAGCGACTATGGAATATCCCTCCGACCCACCCTTGGTTTAAATGAACAGGCTCTTCGTGGTGCCCTTACCATCAGGGCCCATAGAGCCATACAGTCCGCCATAAGTGGACACATGAGGTGTCTCTCTTTTGAACTTGGGCAGAAGACCTATCTAACGTGCACTAAGTGTAACTCTGCTCCCGATCACATTTTGCACTCTGCTGGTCTGGACAAAATTGACCTTTATTCCAGTCCTCTTTTGGTTTATGATGAAGTCCATGAGTCTTTTGAGCTCATGGACTTGGTCTTGGACCAAGGGGAATAAGTCAACAACAACAACAACAATATATATATATATATATGTATATATGTATATATATATATGTATGTATATATAGAAATAAATTAATAAATATTTAAATATATATACACACACATATATATATATATACACACACACATATATATATATACACACACACACACACATATATATATATATATATATATATATATATATATATATATATATATATCACTTTTTTTTCTTTTAATTAAACTGTCCAGTGCCTATATAATAAAATACCCAATAAGGGTGGGTGGGATTGAGTTCTCAGACTTTG
>OU015495.1:216293233-216298233 GCA_907164885.2 Dolomedes plantarius
TTCTCAGTAAAACGGTCCTTGCACGTGCAAGGAGTGTCCACAAAGGAATTTTACGACCCCAAGCGAGGGGCAGAACACAGCTGGCCGAGAGGAGGGGGGGGGGGGTGGATGCGCGGTTAAAAAAAAATTAAAACTAATTTATTAGTAAAATAATGAATATAAAAATATTATCATTATGCTAGATAACTACTTAGAGTTAAAAATGAATTTTACAAGAATAACTGGAAATAAACAAAACTACATTGGTTTTAAAAACGCTACTCCACGTAGCAACCAGTTGGGAAATACATTTTTCGTTTTTGTTTTAACACGTTTTAACCCATCAAATAGCGTCGGTTAGGGCGGTTTTTGTCAGGTTGCAGGAAAATACTATTTTATACCCTGAGCCTATAAATCACGGCCCGGGATAATTTGCACTAAATTAATTTTGAACGTGTCCACCTCAACAACTGAAAAACAAAGCTTTTTGTCTCTAATTTTTGTGCTGGATTTTGTGATTGCTGACCAATAAAAATATTTCACAGGTAAGGAAACTTGATGATATTTTTTCATTAAAATATCAGAGCACCTCACTAGAATCAGCAGAAATCCATCACATATGCCTCATTATTTACAGTGGCTCCCAAAAGTGTTCGTACACTTACGATTTTCAATGAAATAGGGGTCTATCCATTAATTAAAATGAATATTTCAGAATGCGTATTTAACAATTAGATGTATAATCTATTCTTAACAAAACTACATGAAATATTTTAAAAACATAGTAAAACTTTATTTTTAAGAAACCAGTAATCAAAAAGTAACAAAAACTTTATCCCACAACAGTCATCGAACACTTGTAAAAAAATCTCTACTTATAAGAAAATATTTTAATTTTTCGTTAAATTAATATTTAGTAGGATATCCTTTAGCATCAACAACAGCTTTTAAACGTCTGGGAATAGATTGCACTAGTTCTTTTGTAATTTCTGCATCAATGTTCATCCATTCTTCCATCATAATTGTTTTTAGTTCGCTTTTTCTTTTAAAAATGTCGTGTTTTCGTATTCGAACCTCCAGTTCTCTCCAAAAATGTTCTATTGAGTTTAAATCTGGCGATTGAGGTGGTGTTTTCAAAACTTGTGGACAATTATAGAGACACCAGAGGCGAACGTTGAGAGCCGTGGGCTTAGGATCGTTATCTTGATTAAAAAAAAATTAAAAATTTCAAATACCCAAATTTTAGGCTGATAATTTTAAATTGTCTCTTAAAATATTTATATAAACAGAACGATTCATTATGCCATCAATAAATACCAAATTACTTAGTCCTGATGTTGACATGCACTCCCACACAAGGACACCTCCACCGCCATGCTTAACTGTTTCTACTAAGTTCTTAGGATTAAGTTCCTCATTTTTTCTTCTCCATACAATTATACGCCCATCGGAACCAAAAATGATAAACTTGCTTTCATCGGCAAATAAGACATTATTCCAATAGGTTTGGGGCTTATTAATCATTGATAGTGCGAAGGAAAGCCCGAGCTTTCTGTTTTTCTCACTCACAAAAAAAATTGTACGGGCAGAACGCCCATATAATCCAGCAGCTCTGAGAACTCTTCGAACAGTTTCAGGTGAAATTGAAGTAGAAAATGTTTCATTAAATTCTGCAGAAAGTTTTACAGCACTCAAACGTAGATTTTTCACAAATTTTCTAATTAAAAATCTCTGATCACGTTTTGTTAACTTTGCCGGACGACCTTTTCTTATCTTGATTTTGATCCGATTTTCTTCTTTAAAGCGTTTTATCACATACTGCACAGTATAATGGGATAAATTAAGTAATTTAGCAACATTCCGAACTGATTTACCACAACTATGATGAAAAATAATCAATTTTCGATCAATGCTGTTTGTTGTTTCTTTGCAAGCCATTTTTAAATAATAAATAGAATATTACGGAATAGGCAAGCAAAAATTAAAGCCAAATGATATTTTAAATGCCACCACAATTCAAAAATAAAAATAAAGCGCCAGGCGATAATTTTAGTTATGAATTTATCCGAAAATATTTCAGTGTACGATGACTTTTGTGAGATAGTTTTTGTTACTTTTTGATTATTGGTGTTTTAAAAATAAAGTTTTACTATGTTTCAAAATATTTCATATCGTTTTGTTCAGAATAGATTATAAATTTTATTATTAAATGCCCATTCTGTAATATTCATTTTAATTAATGGATAGATCCTTATTTCATTGAAAATCGTAAGTGTACGAGCACATTTTGGAGCCACTGTAGGTGTTCATATTCAAAATGAACTATTTCCCTTTTGGAACAAAAAATAAGACATGAAATAATATCACTCTTAAAATTTTGTAAATATTATTCTACTATTTTAGATTCCACCCCTGATCTAAGCAACCAAGACCGACTTACTGTTGTAGTAAGATTTGTTCTATTAAGTAATAAATCAAAGCAAATGGAAATTAGGGAGCATTTTTTGGGGATTTATTTCAATATCAGATTTCCTTGAAACAGATAAATCAAATAGGTCTACAAAATGTAAATATGTGGAAAGTATGTTACATGATCCATTTAAAAATGAAAAATATATTATAGCTGAAGATTTATGCGATGAAACTGACAACATTGCCCTCTATATTTCCCTTGAAATGAACGCGTTAAATGTGATTCAATACCTATTTACAAACAACCTCATCTATCTGTGTCCAAATTTAGTGATTACCATACGAATTTTATTAACATTGCCTGTGACTGTGGCTAGCGGGGAAAGAAGCTTTTCAAAACTTAAAATAATAAAAAATTATTTGAGGTCTACAATGGGACAAGAAAGGCTTTCAGACTTATCTATTATTAGCATCGAACAGGACATTTCGGAAGATATAGATGATCAGATATTATAACAGAATTTGCATTAAAAAAAGCAAGGAAAGCAAAGATTATCTTTTTGACTGACTTATTAAGTATATGTATTAATAGATATGTGTTGTATGTATTTAATATAACGTATTCATTTAGTTGTTATATCAATACATTAATAATTATTATGTTAGGTTATAAAATTAAAAAATTAACTGAATTTATAATATTTTCTGCAATTCGTTGTTTCATTTAAGGTAAAAATATTTCAGAGAAATTTCAATTAATCCATGCGGTATGAGGGGGTGGGGGAATTATTCTCGCACACGTATCGCAGCTACCCTAGAAACTGCCCTGTATTTACTAGCACATTAAAAGCTACTAAATTACTGTCAACATTTACATACATACAAACACACACTTTCTAATTTTATCTCTGATGAGATGGAGTTTGTTTTTATGAAGCATATTCGAAAAATATGAATACAGTTCATATCAATGAGTGTTAAAACTTATAAAGTATTTGTACCTACATTTACATATACGTTGGTCTGCTATATGAAATTTATTTTCAGTCATCAATTATTTTTATTTCATTTCCTAGATTCATTCTTTATTGTTCTATACATCACTAGCTATAAAGTATGCGAATAAATACTGTAAAAATGACGAATAAAATTCAATGTACCTCAATATTTTAATAACAATATTATGACTGTATAGAGGTTTAAAAATGTATATGTTTTTAGTGTTTAATCTGTTAAACATTTATTGAAATGCATTCGGACGCAATTTCATTTAAAAGAGAACTGTCACTCGAAGTATTTTACTTTATGCTATGAATATATCTATCTTCTGATAAATAAAAACGGTCATGTTATTCATTACAAAATCAATATACTTACCCCCCCCCCCCCCCCGCGAAAAAAAAAGTGCCGAAAATAAGCTAAAATGGTCATGTTTCTATAATAAAAAATGGCTCCAATTCCTGCGTCACGAAATATTTAAATCATGAAATAATTATCAACACCATCACCGAAAAATTTGAAGTCCAAATAAGTGTAACCCAGCGGTCTACCAAAAAACGAAATGTAGAGCCTAACGATTACCCCCTACCACCCGGCAACGGGTGGTAGGGTTGCCAAGTAAATCGCAGAGAACCTGAATATGAAATGAAGCGCCAGATAGATACCCGCTTTGGCATCCAAGAGAGTCTGCCGAAAAGTCCGTCTTAATCAAAATGAAAAACAAATTTAGGCAGGTACTACTCTTTACTCTCTTGTGCATAAACTCTTGATCAAAAAAATTATCCATTTGTAAGTGGATGTTTATTTCATTTCTATATAAAAGCCAAAAATAAATTAATATAATCTAACAATAGTTGATGTCTGTCAAAACACGACGGCTAGATAGTAAATGAATGTACTAATACACAAATTATATTCAACACATCATTGTCAAATGTTGAAAATCATAATAATGCGCAGAAACAAATTGTGATTAAGCGGCTTCGCGCTTAGTGAGTATCTAAAGACAGATTTAAAAATGTCACTGAGCATGTGCAGAAAGCAATCTTTTTAAATTGTAAATTATCGCTAATTAAACAGCATGAAATAAACAGTTTCCATGAGGTTTACTGTTGTATTTCACAAATATAATTATCATAAAAATAAATAAGGCAGAGATAGGTCTAGAGAGACTTCTCGGAATAAACGTGTTTACCATTAAAACATGTCACTGAGCGTGCGCGGAAACAGTGAGTTTCTAAAGACAGATTTAAACATGCCACTGAGCATGCGTAAAAATCAATTGTAAATTATTGCTAATTAATGGAAATTGCTGTCACAAAAACCAAATTTAACAAATCTACAGATTACAATCTTTCGTTTAAGACCAAAATGAAGTAAATTGATGCAGTAGTTTTCTCTCACGGACTGCCCAAAAAGTCGGCTTAGCAAATTAAATATATAGTTGATATATATTATGCATATATCACATAGTATAACCGAAAGATTATATTATATCAGCCGTATACTTCTGATATAATTCAATCTTTTCATACAAGGAAAATTATGTGAATATTTCGTGCAAAAGAAGTTTCACAAAAGTGAAATAAATATTTATGAAAACTCTGTTT
>OU015495.1:216300733-216366672 GCA_907164885.2 Dolomedes plantarius
ATGGCTTTTCTCTACTTACCTGCCGAAAGATATTTTTAATGCGGCCATAATGGACAAAGCCATAATGGACTCTATTAAAACTCTGAAAACATTTATTCAGATGGAACCTTCCTCTGAAAATGAATTGAAATGTTTAGTTCAAATCGAGAAGCTGGCTGAACAATGTAGGCATCATAAACAGAGCCAAACATCCCTTTTACAGTTTTTCCCCAAAGTATAATTCATATTTTTAATAAAAGTTCACTTTCTACTGCATATCTTCTGCTTCATTTTATGATTAATGTAAGTCTGTATTGCTTTTTAATATTTTTAACTTTAGATAACATAGAATAATATATTTTCTGGGGTTATACATACTAGGAGAGTTTCTTGTTCAGTGATACACATTTAAAGCTATATATTTTCTCTTAACATCGGATAATTCGAACTTTTTTCCGAGAACCTTTGAGTTGGAATTAACGAGCGTCCACTGTGTATATGTGATGCGCTCGGCGTACGCGCACGATAAACTTTAACTATGTAGCGGAGATGAAACACAAACATGTTGTGTCAGGAGATGAAGACCATTTCAACACATCGGGGAAGAAACCCACATAGAGGCGCGAGGCATTGAAGGGACACAGAGATACAAATTTATTCCGGATTCTAATGTAGGCAAACATTATTCAGCAAAACGCACGTATCTTGACAACTGGACACAATAGCAACGCCATTGAGAACGCAGATTTTACATCATATCGGACAGCAACGAGAGTTAGACACGAGGAGATGCAATATTAAATGGGTGTTTGGCGATATTTCGCAAACGGCTTCTGTTTTCTGCCACCCGATAATGACGTCATCTATAGCAGACAAAAACTGACGTTTCGCCTTATATCTTTTTTATTGTTTCGAAATCAAGTTGAACACTTTTAATAGCTGGACTGTTTGCGCGATTGAAAAGAGAAATGTGTCATCTCTTTTTACCCGCTACTGTAGCTGACATAAAGTAATTACTGATTACGCAAGAATGAAATGACGAAGAAAACACGTGCTGACGAACAAAGTGTTACGACTCAGGAGTCCGGTGGCGGAAGCATTGAAATACCGGGTGTCCCAAAAATGACCGGCGATTTGAAAAATCAATTAAAGAGAAACGGAAGGCGATAGAAATGCACGGTTTGCTGCATTCTGCTTAGGTAACCAGGGAATTTATTCTCACCAATTTTCAAAATTAGTTACAAAGTTCGTCAACAGATGGCGCTGCTGACTGGGAAAAATAACCACCGTTTGCAGCAACAACGGGGCGCAGTCTGAGGTCGAAATTCGCAGACGCCCGTGCAAACATTTCAGTTTGAATGTTCTGACAAGCAGCAGAGATGTACTGTTCCAGTTCATCTGCAGTTTGTGGATTCTGACGATGCACCTGATCATTCAAGTACCCCCAAAGAAAACAAATCGCATGGCGTCAAATCTGGCTAATAGGGAGGCCAATCCATGCCACTTTGCGTATAGTTCTTGCTCTGAAAACATTGTTTTATAGTTTTTCCCAGTCGGCAGCGCCGTCTGTTCACGAACTTTGTAACTAATTTTGAAAATTGGTGAGAATGAATTCCCTGGTTGCCTAAGCAGAATGCATCAAACCGTGCATTTCTATCACCATCCGTTTCGCTTTGATTGAATTTTCAAATCGTTGCTCATTTTTGGGACACCCGGTATTTCAATCAATGACAAACCTCCAAACGATCAGCCATGAAATTTTTAACGCCTATGATTGGTTAATTTTCGTCTCGGCGCCATCTTTCCTTTTATGCTTCCGCTATTGGACTATTCACCAATATTTTGGTAGCGACATCTATCGGTAAAATGTTAAAGCAATATTGTCCGTTTATGGAAACGTTCCGGATGTACCGTATCAAAAAAATGCGAACAAAAGAAACATGAAAAGCAACATACTGTTTTCTCCGCATACACAAGTGGGGCATTCGTGGCCTGGAGGAGTTTCGATGCGGCAGCTGGAATCGGCGCATATTGGAGTAGGACAGCCATCTGGCGAAACAAAAATATCTCTCAATTAACACTTTAAAGGAGAATTCAACTCGCTGAGTGCCCCACCAATTTTGGTCATTTACATAATTTTGCATAAGAAGAAACATTTTTACGATATCATTTAATTTTTACATAACTAAGAAGAAAAATTATACAGGGTGGACCATTGGCGGCCCCAAGGGAAGTGAAATAGGGGCAATTGCCCCTCCAAAAAAAAACCCGGCGTATTTTGTTTTCATAGCCTAAAATTATATAATCGTACACCGAATACTAAATGAGTTTAAATTTAAAATGAGACGATGTTTATTTCTTATCTATCTATCTATCTATCTATCTATCTATATATATATATATATATATATATATATATATATATATATATATATATATATATATGTGTGTATATATGTATATGTATGTATATATATGTATATATATATATATATGTATATATATATGTGTGTATATGTATATGTATGTATATGTGTGTATATATATATATATGTTCATATATATATATATATATATATATATATATATATACCGGGTGGCCATAATTAAACTGACAGTGCTCACAGTGTTCTGTAGCGCGATCTATTTGCGAGAATGACGCCACATTTTGTAGGCAGATTAAACAAGACGGGGGACGAAGGATTCCGCGAAAAAATAAATTACTTCCAAAAGTCACCGCTAGGGGAATATTTGGCGCTGTGTAATAGAAAATTAGAGTGTTAACAAATGCAAATCAATACGGAAATTACCTTTTATTTTGCATTCAAATGAGGTTCAATGTGGCTGCCGTTGTTGTGGACCACATATTGCATTCTGTACACAGTATGCACAACAGCAGAAAGTAACATGTCTGCAGGAATCTCCCGTACAGTCCGTGATATGTTATCCTTCAACGTAGCCAGGTCCTGGACCACTCCTTTATAGACCTTGGACTTAAGGTAACCCCATAGCCAGAAGTCACATGGGGTAAGATCAGGCGACCGAGGTGGCCATGCAGTTGGAAAGTAGCGGCTAATGACTCTTTCTGTTGTGAATTTCTGTCGTAGCAGCTGTTGCACCCGTACAGCAACGTGTGGAGGGGCTCCATCTTGCATGAAAATGATTTCCCCCAGGCATTGTCTTTGCTGAAGTGCCGGAATGACAAAGCTGTTCAACATGTGGCGCTATTTCTCTCCGGTAACAGAACAGGTTTCCGGTCCTGACGGGGTAATGTTCTCATAGAAGAATGGACCTACGACAAATTCCGCTGTGAACCCACACCAAACAGTTACCTTTGGTGAATGTAAGGGAATTTCTGTGACTGCATGTGGTGATTTGTCATCCCAAATTCGGCAGTTCTGGGTATTCACAGTTCCATGCAGGTAAAAGTGGGCCTCGTTTCCCCATAAGATTTTCCACGGCCAAGCATCATCCACCTCCATTCTGGCAAGAAAGGTGAGAGCAAAAGTCAATCGCTTATCATGGTCGGGGTACAGTAACTCCTGTACACGGCTGATCTTGTACGGATAGAAGTTGATAATCTTTCGAGATAATCTTTAAGATTTTGAGATAATCTTTAAGATGATAATCTTTAAGATTTTCCATACCGTACTGTAAGGCATATCCATATTCCGAGCTAATCCACGAGCGCTAGAGGTGGCAGCAATATTGTCTGGTCCTCTGTCAACAATCGCCGTGGCAACTGCTTCGATTGTATCCTGTGGTACAGGTTTTCGTCCTCTGCCTGACTGAACCTTCAGAGAACCTGTTTTCTCAAACGTCGCAACCATTGCTTTTAACCCATTAACTGACACAGGACCGTTACCTTTACGCATTTTTTATGCGTTCTAAAAGCACGAAGAGCGGCTGACGCGTTGCACTGGTTGAGGTAAAAGAATTTGACCAGTAACGCACGCTCGACTAAAGAAGGAGACATTGCACATAAACTTTCAATCCGATTGATTCTAAACGTAACACATTGCCTTTTAAAACCCAAGCAGCTGGCACTGTGCCAATGGATGTAACGTGAAATTTGAATAAAGAACTTCTTCTTCTGCTCAGCGTACGTGATATTGCAGATCACGAGACTTTATCGGTGTTTATGTAGATTTTACACTTTTTTAAAAGTGTTGCCATATTGCACTTCAAATAAATAAGAAAATGTGCATAATAAAAGGTAATTTTATTCCGTATTAATTTGCATTTGTTAACACTCTATTTTCTATTACGCAGCGCCAAATATTCCCCTAGCGGTGACTTTTGGAACTAATTTAATTTTTTCGAGGAATCCTTCGTCCCCCGTCTTGTTTAATCTTCCTACAAAATGTGGCGTCATTCTCGCAAATAGATCGCGCTACAGAACACTGTGAGCACTGTCAGTTTAATTATGGCCACCCGGTATATATATATATATATATATATACAGGGCTAGATTTGAGGCGGAACGCGCCGAAACGGCGCTCCGGTACCTCAATTTATCAATAATTTGGAATACCGCCCCACACGCCCCGGAAGGTTACCGTTCCGGCACCTCTATTTCTAGAATTCTAGCACTATATATATATATATATATATATATATATATATATATATATATATATATATATATATATATATATATATATATATATATATGTGTGTGTAACGGATTTAGTGGGAAAATAATAATTATTCTAAATTTAAAGGGGGCTTGGGAATTAAATAATATTCGTGGCGTAATTCGCGTCTAATTGTTCGTATTTCAAGACGCGAATTGGGAAAGGGAAGTTCTCTTTTCATTATGTAATCTTGACGCGCCTCTGGGTTCTGCGGTCGAGGAGGAAACATTTACATTTTAGCCTTGAAAGATGAAGGCCCGAATCAGAAGACCTCGAATGAGGACGTCTGATTCGGGCTCTGCGCATGTGCAGGGAGAGTTGGCGCGCGGAGATGCCCGCGAATTTGGGCAGAGCGCGGAATAGAAGTCGATGCTATCAGATGTGTATTTCGCCGCGGCTCTAAAAAAGAAATGGCGAATAATGAAATGCGTAGATCTGGAGAGGTGGTTTATATGACATTGAACTGAATAAACTCTACTTAATTTAGACGATGCTGAGTACTTTTTGAGTGTATGCCTTCCCTCGATGCCATGGACTGTAAAACAAGAAGACTGCAAACGACATAATAGCAGGCAAAAGCCAACGCCTGTCATATATATATATATATATATATATATATATATATATGTATATATATATGTATATGTATATGTATATATATATATATATATATATATATATATATATATATGTATATATACATATATATATATATATATATATATATATATATATATATATATATATATATACATATACATACATACATATATATATATATACATATATATATATATATATGTATATATATATATATATATACATATACATACATACATATATATATATATACATATACATACATACATATATATATATATACATATACATACATACATATATATATATATACATATACATACATATATATATATATATAATATATATATATAATATATATATATATATATATATATATATATGTATGTATGTATATGTATATACAGGGTGAATCTGAAGAAGTGGGCAAAACTTTACGGGGTAACAGAACGCAGCTATACGAGCAATATTCGTCATAGAATGTATGGTCGGAACGCAAACGGTGAGAAGTTAAAAGGTAGTTTTCCGCTGTCACATTTAAAGAATGAACACAAGAATGAGAGGAGATACTGAAGAAAACATGATATTAACAGGAATGGAATTGATTTACATGGTCAGAGAAAATGCTCAAAAGAGCTTCCGCCAGCTGTAATGCAGGCTTCACACATACGGGATAGGAACTGACACACATTTGAGAAGACACCAGGCATTTCCCGAATATCGCCGGCGATCCTGGCGACTAGTTCCATATTGGTTTCAATGGGGTAGTCGTGGATTAGGCTTTTCATATGTCCCCACAGGAAAATGTCCTAACACGAGAGATCCGGCGATCTTGGTGGCCAAGCTGCGGGACCACCTCGACCAATCCATCGCCCTGGGAATGGTGTATCTAAATTGTTCGGCACATCCAAGCTGAAGTGTGCAGGCCCTGGAACCACATTCTGGACCTGAATCGGACGCGGTAGGTCCTCTCGTGTGAATGTGTGATACAATTGGCCGTGCAGACGGTGTGGCAGGGGTATGGGCATGGAGGATCCCTGCAAACATTTACGGAAAACCGCCGCTGGAACGAATGAGGACGTGTGGCATGCGGGTACCATTTACAGCGCCACCTAGTGCCTCGCTGTTTGCGTTCCGCCCATACTTTCTATGACGAATATTACTCGTGTAGATGCGTTCTATCACCCCGTAAAGTTTTGCCCACTTTTTCAGATTCACCCTTTGTATATATATATATATATATATATATATATATATATATATATATATATATATATATATATATATATATATATATATATATATGCATAAGTACCGGGTGGTTATAATTAAACTTCCCCTATAAACGACATCCTACAGCGCAAACGGGTGAACGGAATGCAACGAAATTTTGTATATGGGCTATACACGAGATGCGCTCACGGAATTTCAAAAAAAAAATTAGTTCCAAAATGTCCACCAGAGGGCGCCTTTTCGTGAAAAACATGAAATTTAACACAATAAACTACCAAAACGGAATACAGAAACAATATTAACATTTATTGACTAGTTTCTGATCACCTTGTCATCGAATCACATTAAGAGGTCAGGGAGAAACAAAAACAGTTCAGCTTGCAGGAACAAGAACAGATTAGGACGAAATTGCACAAGAGGAGCAGTTGTTAATCGTGTCCAGGACGATGTAGGGAAAGCTGCTCCACGTGACCACCTTCATTCACCTGCAAAATTTCAAGTCGATGGACAGTGTGTTCAACAGCAGATCGTAACTGATCAGTTGTAAGGCTTCGCACATGAAGCGATATGGAGTTCTTTAAGTCATTCAACGTCGCAACACCTCCACGATACACCAGACTTTTTAAATAGCCCCATAACCAGAAATCGCAGGGAGTTAGATCCGGCGAACGTGGTGGCCATGGATTAGGAAAGGAGAGACTAATAACACGTTCCTCTGTGAAGTGTTGGAGCAATAAAGCCTTCACGGACCCATGGATATGTGGGGGCGCACCATCCTGCATGAAAATGGTCGACGTAAGGACCCGCCTTTGCTGTAGTTGCGGCACAACAAACGTCTGCAGCATGTCATGGTACCGATGGCCCGTAACGGAACATGTGACAGGCCCACGTTCACAGATTTCGTCAAAGGAGAATGGCCCAAAGATGAATGTCGCCGTGAATCCACACCAGACAGTGACCTTTGGAGACTGTAGGGGAAATTCACTCTGGATTCGCGGATTTTCCTTAGCCCAAATAAGGCAATTCTGTGTGCTGACTGTCCCATTGAGATAGAAATGAGCCTCGTCGCTCCACAGAATATTCCAAGGCCATGACAGATCTGTTGAGAAAACTGACTGCGAATGAGGCTTGTCCCTATCAAGCAGCTCCTGAGTATGGCGAATCTTGTATGGGAAGTAGTGCATTATGTTTCTGGGTGCTTTTCGGACGGTGCTGTAAAAATAGCCTGTCTGTCGAGAAACTGCTCCCAAACTCTGATGTCTGTGACTGTGCGTCAACAGCTGTCTTGACGGCATCAACAAGTACCGGTGTGACACGTTTACGGCCTCTTCCAGGTTCAACTCCTAATTTCCCGGTCTCTTCAAATCTCTTAATCATGGCCCGGATACCTTTAGTAGACATTGGTCCACGCCGTAGGAAATTCACGAACTGCAGCAGAAGCATTCCCCTCGTTTTCGGAAAACAGCTTCACCAATAACGCACGATCAACTAAACAGACCGTCATTAGTACAGCCGGAAACATGACAACGTCTGCAAACGTTTTATACCCTAACGTGTTTTGCATAAAGCTTCCTCTTCTTCCCAAGCATGCAAATCTCGACATTTTTCTCCTACAACTGAAAGCGTTTCCCGGTTTTACATTTTATTACTCATAATTCTTGTTCTGGATTGTTAATATTGTTTCTCTATTCCGTTTTGGTGTTAAATTTCATGGTTTTCCCGAAAAGGCGCCCTCTAGTGGACATTTTGGAACTAAATTTATTTTTTCGAAATTCCGTGAGCGCATCTCGTGTATAGCCCATGTACGAAATTCGTTGCGTTCCGTTCACCCGTTTGCGCTGTAGGATGCCGTTTATTTGGGAAGTTTAATTATAACCACCCGGTATATATATATATATATATATATACAGATGGTGGACAAAATAATACGAACACCTGTGAAATAATGGAAAATCTTTATTAATGGGGGGTTTGACCACCCTTTGACTAAAGTAAAGATTTAATGCGATGTGGGATAGATGCATAAAGGTCATGGGCAATATTTAAAGGAATATTAAGCCATTCCTCCTGCAGAGCGGTCTCTAATTCCGAAAGTCCGGATGGAGGTGGAAATAGGGAACGAAGTTTGGACTCCAAATATTGCCATAAATGTTCAATAATATTATGGGCCGGAGACTGAAGGGGCCAGGCCAGATGTTCAACTGCATCGTCATGCTCTTCGAACCATTCTTGAATACACCTAGCCGTGTGGATAGGGGCGTTGACGTCTTGAAAAAGCGGTCGCTCTCCAGGGAATACAGTCTGGACAAAAGGATGGACATGATCCCCTAGAACGCTTAGATAGTGATTGGATTTGATCCTCCCATGCAGAATAACAAGTGGCCCAAGACCGCGCCAAGATATCGCACCCCATACCATAATGGAGCCACCCCCATGCTTCACAGTCGGCAAGAGGCATTCAGGATGAAACGCTTCTTTGGGCGTTCTCCAGACATAAACGCGTCCGGTCGTCTGAAATAGGGTGAATGACGATTCATCTGACCATATTACCTGTTGCCACTGCTGTGGGAACCAGCCTTTGTGATCTCTGCACCATTGGCGTCGCTTGAAAGCATTAGTTGCTGTCACCAAGGGTTTACGAATTCCCACTCTGCCATAAATGTTCGCAGCATGAAGTTCCCTTTTGACAGTTTTTGTTGAAACGGGGTCCTGGAGATGACTGTTCATTTCGGATGTTATCTCGGATAACTACTGCTTGTGCTTTCGGGCTACCATGCGCTTCAAGATCCATCTATCCCTATCAGCAAGCTTGGACTTTCGGCCACTGTTGTGCTTTGAAGACGTCGTCTTACTCTCTTTCGTGTACGCTGTCATAACGGCTGATACCGTACTCATTGGAAACCCCAAAAGGTTTGCTGTTTCCTTAACCCATGCTCCACTTAAACGAGCTCCAACTATCATTCGTCTTTGGAACTCTGACAGGTCTGACATTTCAACTTATCACAGACAGTTCGATAGAAGCATGCAACGTAGGTGACTGCTGTTGAGAGACTAATACCTTCCTCTTCACGCTCATTAGGTGGCAGACTTCTGTTGCAGGTGGCGCGGCTGTACTGCAGGTGTGAAATACGTCATACTTTTTCACAGGTGTTCGTATTATTTTGTTCTCCATCTGTATATATATATATATATATATATATATATATATATATATATATATATATAATATATATATATATATATATATATATATATATATTTTGCCCCTCCCCCCCCAAAAAAAACAACTATGGGCTGGACCAAAAGTCTTGCCCTGATTATAAAAATTCACTACGAAATAGCCGTTTAATATAATAATGTAACTTTTGTATCATTGGATAGGTCAGTTTCAGTAGTTTTTTTTGTGCAATAGTTTATGCGAGTGCTCCTTCTAGAGTGACACAGGGGAGCATTTTTAAGAATAAGACATCATTTGCGGCCGAAATGCCGTCGATTCAAGAGAAAGCCCAATGTGTGCTCTGGTTTCAAGAAACGAAATCGCACATTAACGTTCAGCGTAAATTTCGACGTTGTTATGGACGATACCCTCCTGATGCAAAATCAATAAAGCGATGTTGTGAAAGGTTTAAGGAAACAGGCAGCGTTAAGGATCTTGTTAGCAAAACGCTACTTCCTTTTTGCCTGATTTCACTTGCATTTATCATATCACTTGCGTTAGTTTCAGCAGCGCCAAGTTCAGTTTATATTACGCAATAATCATTCAAAGCCTGTCGTGTAACGTCAGCGTCATGACGTAAGCGACTCGCTATAAATAGCTCGCGTGTGTGGCCGGCGGGAAGAGGCGGTGCTGTTGCTTCGACACTTGTCTGCTCTGTATGAGCTTGTGGCTGGATGTGCACATATTTATTAGATGGCTTTTATTGCCATGGACAAACAACCTTTAAAAAGTTATTTATATAAATAATGTATGTAATGTATATAATGTATATAACTTTCAGTTATTTATATCAATAAATAACTGACATAAAGAACAGAGAAAAGAACCATACACAAAACTTTTCTATTAGTTAAAACAGATTTACTTTGTTAATAAAAATTTATAATAATATAACTGCGATGCCATGCGAATTTATTTTTCTATAATAAGCAGAATTTACTTACCAAAAATGGTGTGGTTGAATATTAGGAAATCCCTTTGTTATACGTTGTTATACGTTTTAGAATAAAATGCAATTATGTGATTTTAGCAGTTAACCTGGATGTTCCGATTTTTAAATAAATATTTGGAATTTCTCAAAAAATAGAATCAATAGAATAACAGAATAAATAGCAACAGCGTTTTCAAGAGAAAATTCCAGTGTAAGCATAGAACAACTAAAAAACAAACCGTATTCAAAATTACCCAGCATGCATCGGTCTTTTATTTTACAATGAAGAGAATAAATAATAAAAATTCTATTAAGTTTTAAAGTAATAAATGTTTAAATAAATTATTCCAAAAATTCTTAAAAATCTAGAAAGTAATTTACCAATTTAAATATTAATCTTTATTAGCTATTAATTCTAAAAAAAAAATAATAATTGTGCGGTCTAGGGACCCCCGTCAGGAACCAAGTTCTTTACGGTATTTTTTCAACTATAACGTGATTCAATATGTAGATTTCTATTCATTATATATATATATATATATATATTCTATTGATTATATATATGTATATATGTATATATATATATATATATATATATATATATATATATATATATATATATACATACATATATACATACATATATATATATATATATATGTATGCAAATTTATCTATTATTTATTTCAGTTCAAAATTTGAAAACGGAAATTTTATATAATCATTTTGTTTTAAAAAAAATCTAATATATTTTTAAAAGTGATTAAACAGTTTTTAATCTTTAAGATATAAAACCATTTCATTTTAAATCAAAAAAACAATACATCGGGTTGCCACTCAGCTAGTATATATATATATATATATAAAACAGTTCCGTAACTGACTCATTCATTCACTGACTGACTGACATACAACGCACAGACCAAACCGCTGGACCTAAAGGGCTGAAATTTTGCATGGCGATTCTTCTAATAGTGTAGGGGTGCACTAAGAATGATTTTTCAAAAATTCTTCTTAGATTTTTTTAAATTAAATATTTAAGCTGTTTTTTAAACTTTTTTTACGTTTGCATTTAAAATAATACATTTTAAAATATACATTTATATCACGAGAAAGATCATAAAAATTCCTTCAAAATGAAATTTTTTCGAATTTTTACCTCCATTTCCTGATTTTTGGTGAATTTTTAAAGATTCATTTTTAGAATTTAATTTATTAAATGCCGATCACGCGATTTCTTTTTCTGGTACTTTCAATAAATTTATCGTCACTTGCGTAACAACTAAATAGACAAAAAAAAAAACATTTTTTCTTTCTAATGCAGCAGACGATTGGATATTATCCAAAAAAAATAAATATTCCTTATGATTTTTTTATAAATATATATATAAATATTTTTTTACATCAATTGTATATATTGATCGTCTCATTTATTATAAATATATATATTTATGTTTTTGGCATTAATTTCATACATTTACCGTTGTATTTAATTTGAATGTACTCCGTAGCGAATCGCGGGTTTTCAGCTAGTATATATATATATATATACACACATATATATATACATACATATATATACACACACATATATATATATACATACATATGTATATTTATATATAATATATATATATATATATATATATATATATACTGCGCTATTCCAAGAACGAATGGGAATAGGAACGGCCATCGCTTGTGCGGGGATTTGAACCAGGGACCTCTCGCTCCGTAGTGCGATAGTCCGATGTGATAACCATTCAGCCACAGAGTCCCTGTGAAAAAGCTCTTATGAAGGGGGCATAACGCTTTTTCGTTACGTGGCGATTCCTGCCAGTTCACTCTACTGTAAGCCGCGTAAAAGAACTTGGTTCCAAAAATATATATATATAATTTTTAAAGAAACAAACAAAACAATTTTACACGTGCCGCCATCTCTTGGCAGACGGGTGTACCTGCAACAGGGTCGGGTGCATCTCCCAGCATGCACTCGTAGGACGGGCAGCATTCCCCGGGACTGTAGATCCGTTGGCACTTGTCCTTGACGGGCGGCGGGGGACAAGTCTGGAGCAAACACGTGACATCGGGAGGGACAGAGCAGGTGCATTTCACACATGGCGTGACGCCAATGTACAGCTCTTCTCCCAGTTCGTATAAATCTCCAGCAAAGAAGCAAAGATTATCTAGAGACGGGAAGAAAATTACTTTTTTTTAAATATTTATTTTATAGAGGGAATTCAAATATCTTTGAAAATTTTAACAAACAAAACTTTCGAGCATATTTGGGCAAGATCGTACACATTATATACATTCACCGGGACTTGCTCATTTTTGTATTGAAACAAAGACTACCGCACCATTTTGCCAAGATTTTTTTGTAATGCTCAACTAAATCATACAAATTCTGTAAAATGACTTTCGAAAGTAGTTCTATTGTATTCTTAGATAATTAAGGAATAGTTCCATGTTAATGAAACCTGTTTTTATATGTATTTTATAATTTTTAATAACTTTTTTAAAGTGGTGCAAAGTATACCATAAGGGCGGGTTACTTTGCACTACATGAAATAATAATTTGTTCGAAGCAAGAAAATTAAGCTGGTGAAAAGTAACCTCATTCAAGTTAACTGTGGCACCTGATAGAATCGTGGAAAACTGACAGGATTTGAATTTTTTTGGTTTAAACCACAGATAATATTTAAAAACAAACACGTTCAACTAATTGTCATATTCTATTTTTACATCAACAAAATTTGCTGCCATTTTGTGGCAAAACTAAAAGGAAACACTTGTATATTCGATGCATCAGAATTTTAAAATTTCTGTAGTATAAAAACAAATATTTAAAAATTTGCATAACCATGAACCAGCTCTGGGACTGAGAAAACACCTCGTTTGCTAAATAATTTGTGGGGATTTACACCTCCAACTATTTCTTCCCATCCCTTTTGTATAAACAAAAAGGCATCTTTATTAACAAGGCCACTTCCAGTTATTTAACGACTTGGTCATGACGCTCCATTCTCATTGAAGCTTTCAATGACACCTGGGTTGTATTCATTTTCGTACATTACAACTACAAATGAATCAGTCTGTTTGTTGATAGGTTTAAGCTGGAATTTTGAATGTGTCAGTTCATTCTGTGTAGCTGTATTCATCTCTTCCATCTTCTTTGCACCACTTTTGAGTCGGTGCAAAGTAGCTAACTTCAAAAACAGTATCGATCATAAATGGATAAAAATTCAGTTTAACAAGATTTATGATTTCAAAGACAATTAGTTTCTATATATAAATAGACAACACTAATCTTCAACTAAAATCGTTTCCTTGGACAACTTTTCAGATGAAGATTTTAACTAAAAATCGTACCAGCACAGACACACTTGGCCCAAAATGGCTGCTAAAACAGTAGTTATCATTCATGTTATGAGAGGTGGTGCTATCTATCAGATAACAGTTTAAATATTGTTAATTATTCATTAGTTTATCCGCTAGATGGGATGAAATCTTTTTCCAGCATTGGTGCAAAGGTACCCATCTAGACGGTATACAAACAAAGGAATCATGAAAAGTGACGTACTGTTTTCCCTGCATATACAAGTGGGGCATTCGTGGCCAGCGGGAGTTTCGATGCGACAGCTGGAATCGGCACACACTGCAGTAGGACACTCGTTCACTTGCACAAAAGACAAATCTCGATTAATATTTTATATACCAACTTACCTTGTCTTTATATAGAAAACAGTTCCGTCACTCACACACCAAACCGCATGGTGCACTAAGAAAGGTTTTTAAAGAATTCTTCTTACAATAAATTTTTAAGCTGTTTTTCGAAGTTTGCATTTAAAATAATAATGTGAGGGTTATAAAATTTATATCACGAGAATGATCCTAAAAATTCCTTTAAAATGAAATCTTTTTCGAACCTTTACCTCGATTTTCTGATTTTGGGTGAATTTTTAAAGATTCATTTTTAGAATTTAATTTAATAAATGCCGATCACGTGATTTCTTTTTCTGGTACTTTCAATAAATTGATCGTCACGTGCATAACAACTAAATAGACAAAAAATATTCCTTTTCTTTCTAATGCGGCAGACGATTGGGTATTATCCAAAAAAAAAAAAAAAAAATCCCTTATTTTTTTATAAATAAATATAAATATATATATATATATATATATATATATATATATATATATATATATATTACATCAATTGTATACATTGATCGTCGCATTTATTATAAATATATATATATATATTTTTTTTTGGCATTAATTGCATACGTTGACCGTTGTATTTAATTAGAATGTACTCCGTAGCGAAGTGCGGGTTTTCAGCTAGTAGTATATATACGAACTTACCTTGCTTATTGCCCCATGAGCAAAAGTAGCACATACATTCTCAGACAGTACATTCCCTTTTCATAATTTTACATAAGATAAAACATTTTTATGAAATGCTTCATAATACCATTCAATAGGTATATAACGAACCTTTCAGTCCTACAGGACACAATATTTTTCATATATAAGGGCTATTTTACCTTTCATATAATAAAAAGGGTAACAAATACACAGTCCGGTCATATTAACGTGACCACCGCCTACTTTTGACGTCGACGTTAACTAACCAATCGCAGAAGGCACGTGTCGTCGGCAAATTTGGTGGATATATAAAGTGTGTAGTGGGCATTCGGAAAACATTCTCGCTCAGTTCTCGCAGTCATGCAGAAACGGAGCGATTTATCCGACGTCCAAAAGGGCACGGTGATCGGCTTTCGGGCCCAGGCTGAAAGCATTTCCGAAACGGCTCATTTTGTAAACTGCCGCCGTGGTAAACGTACACCGTGCATGGCAAAGTGGCACTATCCAAATTGGCCGTTACTATTCCCACTGATTGCGGGAATAGCGCAGTGGCTAACCCCACAACCTACGTAAGATCTATGATGCTGCCATCTATATCCAGAAATTTGAACGGTTTGTACAATGTAATATATATGTATATATATATATATATATATATATATATATTATATATATATATAAATATACATATATATACATATACATATATATATATTCATATATATATATATTTATATATATATATATATACATATATATATTTATATATATGTATATTTATATATATATAATATACATATACGTATATATTACATTATACAAATCGTTCAGATTTCTGGATATAGATGGCAGCATGATAGATCTTACGTACTAGATGTTGGCAAAAGGTGGTTGGGATAGCAACTGCGGCCACAGATGGCAGAGGCTGCGGAGATGCGTCCGTCCAGATGAGCCAAGGGACTACCAACAGTGGCTCCACAACGACGCCTGTGCCGATTGCTGGAATTTGCAGGCCAGTACCGCAACAGATGGCGTATAGGCGTGACATGTCTGAGGATTATGGTCTGGGATGGACACAAGTCTGCATGTTCACCCCTACATGCGAATTGTTCTTCCTCGGGATGACAATGCGACATGTCATGAAGCTCGCACTGTACGTGCGGCACCTCAAACTTTGTGAAGAGAAGAAATGTACGGACTTTTCTACACTTTCTCTGTCTCACACACTCTCTCTCTCTCTCTATCTATCTATCCATATATATCTATGTGTATATGTATATATATATATATATATATATATATATATATATATATATATATATATATATATATATATATATATATATATATATATATATATACACGCACACACATATATATATATATATATATACACATATATATACATATATATATATATACATATATATATATATATATATATATATATATATACCCAACAAACACAGAGGCATAGGGCTGGGGTCGGAAGGTACCGGCCAGCCGATTTCTCCACTGCCGGGCAGACGCATTAGGTCAGAATCGGATCCGTCACGGGAGTGTCCTCTCGCCCGCGACTACCCCGTCGAGTGCCGGGCCGCTACCGGTAGGAATGGGTCTGTCGTGCATCCGGCTGCGAACCGCGAGCCAGCCGCGCGTAACCCGTCAATGCGGACACAAAGCCGCCGCGTAACCGGAGGTTGACGGGTCGGTTACGGGAGCGATAACTGGTGTCGACATACCGTCATCCACCCATCTCGTAACCATCAATGTGCCGCCGATAAGGGCTACGGACCGTCACTCTACCGCAACCGTAAAAGTGGCACTCTTTCAAAGTTTTGCGTAGAATCCTTTTTATTCATATGCTTATTATTTTATTATTTTCGAGTTTTTTATAACATCTACCTTTACACTTTATTCTGCCCTTTATATTACTAGTATTAATACCTTCTAATTTTACCTTATTTTCAGGCAGTACCAAATATTGATCCTTCTTATTAGCTAAAAAATTTTATATGAATCACGAGTTTCCATCAATTTTTGCGATATTACTTATTAGAACAAAGCTTCGTTTTGTTCCCTGTCATATTTACCCAAAACTGGAAGTCAACATATTAAAACCAATCTTTAAAGCTAAATCTATCTTTCCATTTGATCTTAGGTTCCCCACTTTTTCTTTTAAATGTAGAATAAGATATAGTATGGAAAAGGATACGTTTTTATTCTTTCCATTCATATTGTTTTTTAATTTCATCCAAAGAAATGTAACCATAAATCGATGTTTTTAATAACTAACCCCAAAAGTTTGTACTGTCCCCAGTAAAAATGTATTATAACAAATTTAATACATTTATTGGAGTAATTTATGTTTAGTGATATGATGAGACCCATAATCAAACCTTAGTTTCAGCTTATGAAAATTTGCTCAGAAAAATTTATGTAATTTATTTTTTGTATATGATACTTTAGAGTTGGTAAATGTTCTTCGGATAAGCAAACTATATTTTCTTTAGTTAACTTTGAGAAATTTCATTCCATTCTGTAGTTATAAGGAGTAATCCATGTTTGAAATATGAGTTAACTGTAGGATTTCTTTCAAAATGATTAAAAATGAAAACTGCATGCAGTTTACTTTTTTTATAAATCTTGCCAAGTCATTTTTTTTCATACTTGAAAACTATGACTTGAAACACTTTGACACATCTGATAAGTCAAAAAAAAATTATTTTTTATACAAACACATGCTTTTAAATACAGAAAAAGAGAGGTGATTTAAAATAAAAGTTTATTTAGAAGTACATAACGTTTTTACATTTTCTAATAAAAACTTGGTCAATTCGTTGTACCTCTGTTCCATGTTTACAGCATCTGAAAAAAAAGAAAGAAAAAAATTATTCCATAAATTTAAGTGTAAGGAAAATTACTCCCATCCCCTGATATAATTTATGGATCAAAACAATGTGTTTATTTAATACATTCCTTGAGAACCTGAAATGACTCTTTAGGTAATCTCATGTAACCTGTATACACTTTAAAGAACACTGTATATCTTTTACACATCCAAAAAACAGAACAAGAAGAATAAAGAATTTATTGAAACATGTATAGGAGTTGCTTATTTTAGTAAGGCAAAAACTTCTCCCAGAATGCATAAAGTATTTGGATTTTGGGAACTCTTCCTAGAATGCATAAAGTATTCCTAATTGAATTCATTAAATTCAATTAGGAAATTAAAATTCTGAGACAGAAGTTTAAAAAAACATTTGATGTAAAACAGCACCCAAACATTGGTGCAGTTTTAAATCTGTCATTTTATTGATAACTACTTGCATGAAGTAACTTCCTACCACATTTTTTGTAAAACCAATTAAATACTGTGAAAGCTATGTCATGTAAAAATGTTTACTTGATTCATTAATATAGTAATAGAAAATAGTTTTAAATGAGTATTCCCCTTTTCACCAAATTCTCTCTCGGTACAATAGAAAATTCAACCCTGTAAAAAAAAGTGAAGAAACACAAGAATAAAGATTGAATGCTAAATAAAACATTAGCATTCAAAATCTTAAATTTCTAAATCTGACCCAACATCTGTATTAATGCTGTCTATGGCTGTCATGGATTCTGAAAATAAATATTCGTAAGAACTTTCATTTTTCTTCAATAATTTGCCCTTTTTTTCTTCTTTTTGCAAACGCACTTTGTTTTACACTAGTGGTCTAATATATCAGAAAGAACGATGCATAACAAACAAAAATTTAACCTTGAAAATCACAAGACCAAACTTGGATACTATTCAAAATGTCCAATTGCTTTATGTCTTTATGAAAGATTTAAAAGTCACAGACATATTAAGCAATAGTTTAAAGCAGCAACCAGACTATCCCAGAGCACACACACATACACTAAAAACAAACAAACAAACAAACAAACAAAACAAAAAAAAACTTATAAATCGGAAAAATATTTCATCGTTAATTTGTTTGTTTCCTCTAGTGTAGGTAGGCGGTTTCTAGATAGTTACATATTTAGTTCAAGAACTTAATACTGTATATATATTTCTCATGTGCTGGTCTAACATAGGATTTTAAAACAGTAAGCTATAGGCTTTCAATGATAAATCATCCCTGATGTGACTTAACCCTTAACTGGTAACATACATATTTTGTTCATTGCAAGTAACATGCGTCTCTGAGACGTGTACATAACAAAAATTTATTTTAGAGGTGGAAATTTAATAAAACTACATATAAATTAATTAAATATGGTTTTTTTTTTGTTCACAATACAATTAATATTAAATTATCCATAGAGTTAAAATAATACAACTAAAATACAATTAAAATCGGCATCTCGTAAACAAAAACTACTTTTTTACTCCAAGAATTGCCCACTTTTTTCGAGCACTCTAGGCAACACGGATTTTCACATTTTATACATTTGTTAGCAGTTCGCCTCCTTTTTTGATAAGGACAATATTGGCACGTTTTTTATCTTGGGAAGCTTATCAGAAATTTCTCGAGACGCGTTCCTTTAGGTTCTCGAAGAATTGCTATTTTTTTTAAGGTCACCCGGAAAGTTTGGTATGGAAAACCGACGTTGCACTTGTTTTTCTAACAAACTGTTTGCTAATGAATTTATAAAGGCAAAACGTGTCATTACAGGCGTCAAGACTACCGCTTTATTGTAAAATATTGTCTGGGGCCACCGTCTCGACCTTCTATTCGGCGAATAGTTGACGATAATTTTGTCCAAATTATCCACTCCTGATTTTCTTGAAACTTATTATTTCTGGTTTGTTAGTGGATTGGTTGGTAAATTTTGTGAGGGATATCAAATTGACGGCTTTATTTTGTTTTGCCATCAACAGAGGGGCCAGGAACAACCTCTTCCTCTGAATTTCCATCGACCCTTTCATTTGTAATGTCTTGCTCATCTAATTCAGACTCAGTGTCATGTTTAGAATGTTCTATTTCATCCTCTGCACTATAGGAATCAAATTCTTCATCACTCGGCTCACCTTCTTCTTCAGCAAGAGCATCCATTGACATTATTTTTTTTTCTCTTAGCAGAAAATATACCTACCATGCTGAAAAAAAACTTGACGTATACCAAATTAAATAAATAAATACTGGCGCAAAATTATGTTCAAGAATCTGTTTTCTGCAAACACATGGAGAGAAAAGAGAAAGGAAAAAAATGTATGCAATCAATGAAATATTTCTAAAACTTTTGAATATAACTACATTGATCTTGAATGTAATCTATCAAGAACATAAATCAATAAATTAGTTAAAAGTTTAATTGACAGGAGTAATCAATTTTTTTGAGAACATGGAGGATTTAGAAGGTATTTTTGAGAATAAATAAAAATATGTATAAAAATAAATTGAGAAGAACAACGTGCTGAGCAAACACATTCAAACATAAAACTTGTCATCATTGGTTAGGTACGTACCTCACGCGCAGTAGAAAAGAACGTTACAGGTAATACACGTCTGTTAGACGTCGTTCGTTTTAGGTATGATCTTACTGAAACCACAAAACACAACTGATTGGCTTGAAACTTCACAAGCGTTGTTTAGACTATCTACCATGAGCATACACTGAATGTTTCATTTGAAAAATAGCGCTAAAGTATGAAATACGAGATATTAGCAAACCTAAGCATCTCTGAGACGTGTATTACCAGTTAAGGGTTAAAAAATTATGATCAGTAAAATATTTAGCTATTCCCAACCAATTCCTAAAGATATTTGATTAGATCTGATTAAACTCCTCATTTACAGACATGCATGGGATGAAAAGGGATGATTAAAAAAGGGAAAATGCTCCAAAACTTTGTTTAGAATAATTGAATTTAAGTATTAAGACTTAAAATGGAATAAACATGTTTAACAGAGATAAAAAATTATGACATGCATAAAATTAAATTTTACCAAAATTTTAAATTACTTAGCCCATTAACTAATGATCTAATGCATCCAAAAGCAATTTCCTTTTTACTACTTCTGAAATGAATTATCAACGAACCTCTAACAACTTATCAGGAAATTCTAAAAATATTTTCAAAATTTTAATGTTAACCATTCAGAATAAATAAAGCTTGGCACTTCCCATTTTCATAATATAAATATCATTTTTCTGTTATAAAATACTCTGTAAACCAGGCTTTTTGCTGTTTGGAACTGTATCTTGTATCCGTAAATTCATTGATTATACAGTTCTATTCCATTATTAAGAAAGGGTTATTTCATTCACTTATCAACGTTTATGAGAAAGTTGAGATTAGCATATAAATTTAAAAAAATTAATTTGAAATTTTTAGTTCTTTAATAAATATTTTTATAGTTTTTTCATAGAAAAATTTAAATCAAAGTTCAAAATAAATCTAAAAAAATATTAAAAACAGTGATTTTGGCCACGAGTCTACTGCTGAAAACAAAAAAAAATATGTCGAGAAAAAAAAAGTTACACAAACTTACGCAGGTTATGAATCCAAGTGAGCTATGGTGAATCCAAGTCAGCTTTGGTCTTCCAAAACGACTGCGATCTGAAGCTAGATTCCACTTTCAAAATTCTGTAAAGAAACCAATATTTTCTTATAATGCCATAATAAAAATTGAACGATTTATCAAACCAAGAAGTATTGAAAAGTAGAGTTCTTTATAAACTTGCTTATCACTAAAATAAAAAGGGGAATATGACCCCTTTACATATAACTTTGGGCTAAGTTCTTATTTATTTTGAACAGAATGATACCTAAAGACTTTCTTAAAGTCTTTTGAAAACAAAGAGCTTATATAGACAGTTATTGAGAACATTATCACATTTTTAATAAAGATTTTACCAATGACACACACAGAATGCAAAAGTTTACCTAAAGTTTTAATAACAATCTAACATACATGATGTTATCTAAATAAAAGTTCTCATCCTTGTCGGGTTCTTCAAGATTTTAAAGCTGAAACTGAGAAATAAAATTATATAAATGCACAATGACCAACAATTTAATAACTTAGGGATGAAAAATGGAATAACCTTTTGCATCTATATATGATTAAGCAATAACAAAAAATAAAAACAATTATAATCATTAATATTCACATTTATACTGATATGTTCATGAGTAGTTTGCATCTTTTACGCACTCATGCATACTGCATGATGGGCATAAATCAGAATTATATGGTTTGTTGCGTTAAAAATATGCATGATCTATAAGTATAAAATCAATAAAGTTCTGTTAGAATTTATAAAAATTATAGCATGAAATTGAACCTTCTTAGTTGGTATTGTGAAGTGTATATAAATATCCATAATATGCTAAATCTTTTGTTTCTTAATATAAAGCCCAAGTAAACATACAGGCAAAATGCTGTCTATATTACCATTAAAAACATGAATAATGTATTTGGATAGCAGTCAAAATTATAGCACCATTGACTCTTTTTTAAAAATTTTTAGTATTTCAGATCTGGTATTATGAAATACATCAAATGTTCAAATGTTTTGATTATCTCATGAATTTCGTAGGCATTCATGAAAAGAAAATTTTAATGTTTCATACAAACTGATGAAAAAAAAAAGTTAGGTTAGAAAGAAATTGTAGTGGATTTTATAAACAGATTAAGAACATCCTACGGTCATATTAAAAGTATTTTTTTGTTATTTTTTTTACCAATTTCATTGTACTAATTTATTTTAAAACTTTTTTCATGCTACTAATTGTGTGGAAAAATATTTTTCTCTTAGTTTAGGGAACACTGCATTTATATATCAATAATAATTGCAAATATCAATATATTCAATAGTTATATACATTATATATCAACAATTTTTAATGTAAATAATATAACCACAAGTAATATTGGTCGCTTTTGACATTTTTTTTGATGACTTTAATTACAATTATTCCTAAAAAATAAATTATCTGTTATAAAAAACCTTCTAGAGAAAACTGGAATTCCTAAACAAGTTAACCTGATTCAATTAAGGCTTTCCAAACAAATTATTGCTTAAAAAGGTATTTATGTGTGTATGTTACTATGAGATAGCTGTTAATGTGATTATAATCATGGATTATGCTTTTACATTTTGCTTTAGTACATTTATGATTATTCTCAATCTCTTCTTTCTCTGTGAATATACTTTCTCTGAATTTCAAAGGGGGAGTTCTTAATTTGAGTTGGGATGTTTGTTTATAGGCTTATCAGCTAACTAATTCAGTGAATGAATAAATTTTGGAGTAAAATATCATAGAAACAAATGTCAATTACATTAAATTACATCATATGGATCATAATTATATTGTGCAATAATTTAATAACTATTAAAATTTAGATATCAAACTAATATTTCATTGATTTATCATACAATACATTGAACAGGAAGAAAACTATCAAAGAAAATTTATAATGATGAACAAACCATTTACTTCCTTTGTCCATCTAAAATATTAACTGAAACCCGAATCTTAAATTTTTCCGAAACAAAATGTTTTTATTTATACATACGAAAGTGCTCTTAATAACCATTGCACTTCCAATATTCATCAACCTTAGATATTTTAACATGTATTGAATAAATAATTGCGTACTAACCGTTAATAAGTATTGCTAATATAAGTATAAGTATTGCTAATTCAATAGACACTCAGTTCAGTAGAATTTGATCTGAAATACGGTCAATTCATATTATAACTTGGATTAAAACACTATCTTATAACAGTAATAGAATAATGTTCACTATGTAAGGGTGTTAAATAAAATCTAAAGGCAATAATTTAAGACTAACGAATGAAACTTACTTCTGGATTAATTTCAGCCAACTTGTAAGCAATCTTTAATGGCACCTTTTCAATCACGTGCAACTGAACGTCCAGTCAGATGACACTAGTGAATTGTAGCTCCGAGCCAAGGTCACGAGGCGAAAAAACATGTTTTGGAATTTCAATATGCTATAGCTTTCAAAAGCTGCCTTTGGGTATTAGAATAAAGAATATAAAATTTTATTGCTCTACTGAAATATTTTTCGGGTGCTTCAAAGGGCTTCAAAATAGATATTTTTGTGAAAAGAGATAAAATTCTTTTTTCTGTTTATTTTATGGTATATTAAATTAATAATATATATTTTTTGTAAATAAATATTCAAAATATTTTTACAGGAAACTTAAGTATTTCTAATTTTTAGATGTCATTACAGAACAACTGATTTTGTAGAATTTCGCAATTTTCATCATCTTAATTTTACAGTAGCATATTCTTATAATACACATTGGAATGAAAAAAAATTTTTAATTAACGGACCTTAGTTAAAATAAACAAATCACACTTATTTAGAAAAATATTAATGTAATGTCTTTAAAGGCAAAGTGTTATTTTGAAATAAACATTCATATTTTTCAAAAGTCCATAGTAATCATACATGGTTTGCAACTTATTTCACTGACTACCTTTACTTATTTCACTGACACATTGAATTGCTTGTTGTTTCAAATTTTGGCATTATCTTTTGAGAATGTATTTTTGACTCGCTAACTAATTTAACAATCCTCTCAACTGCTTGTGTGTGACATGGGAAAATTATTGAAGTCAATACATTGACTCTCGTGATCAGATTCTTTTGCTTCCTCTATAAACTGCTTTAGTTTGTCATCAGAAATATGCCTCTTCATAGGAAGTGCTGTTACTTTAACATCATTCCATTCAATCATATCAATATAATCCTTGGCATCAAAGTTTATACGTAGAAATAAAAACTTTTTGATGCCGACTTCATTTTCAGCCCTTGCTTTTAGAACCCGGGGTAATCCAAGCTCTCTCTTACATGACTGCGATCATCTGATATCATACAAAGGACGAGATTTTCAGAAGCAGATTTCTGGCACTGGAAAATGTATATAAGATAGCATAATAGCATTTTTCAATGGCAACAACCAGCATTTAAACATTACTGTAATTGGAATAGATGTAACTGCCGTGAACACTGGATTGAATAATGGTGCGGTTCCTTTATTGGAAAAGGAATTAAGAAGGCCACTGCAGTGGTTGATTTGTCTATTTCATGGAAATGAACTGCGCCTACGTCCTAATTTGGAGGAGAAATAGGTAAACAACTAGAAAACTGCTATGAACTTCCAGTAATTGAATTATCACCTATTGAAAATGGCATTCCATTACTAGAAATTAAGGATGATTTAAGTGTGGACCCAAAATATTTGTTAGAAATGTCTAATGCAATCTCTGTTGGAAGGTGCTCTTCTGATTTGTCTATGAGAAACCCAGGAAAACTTTGTTATTCATGATAGCTTACATTAGCAAACCGAATCAATATACCAATCTGTTCCCACATACACTTGTATGTGGGAACAGAATGTACTGCAAAAAAAAAATCTCCGAATACTGACTGAGTACATTTTGTAAGTATATGCACCTGTTTCGTTTCACATAAAGCTGAAACTATCTTATATCCATGGATCGAAGCACTTGTGGAAACTTGTAAGCTATTCACGTTACCTCCATCAGACTCTTAAAAATGTAATTGACCCAGTCATTCAAAGAAATTCTTACTTTGCTGCTTCTGAAAATCTCCTCCTATGTATGATATCAGTTGATCGCAGCCACGTAAGAGAGCTTGGATTACGCCGGATTCTAAAAGCAAGGACTGAAAAATGAAGGGGGCATTAGAAAGTTTTAAATTCAACGTATAAACTTTGATGCCAAGGATTATATTGATATGATTGTACGTAAAGATGTTAAACGAGGCATATTTCTGATTACAAACTAAAGCAGTTTATAAAGGAAGCAAAATAATCTGATCAGGAGAGTCAACGTATTGACTTCAGCAATTTTCCATGTCACACACAAGCAGTAGAAAGGATTGTTAAATTCGTTTCCGAGTAACCCTTACCCGTCCGTGGCACTTCTGCAAGAGTTGCATTGATAAAAATGAAAATACATTCTCAAAAGATAATGCCAAAATTTAATAATAAAAAACAAAACAAAACACAATTCAATGTGTCAGTGAAATAAGTAATGGAAACCATGTGTGATTACTATGGACTTTTGAAAAACAAATTTTTTTTTTCAAAATAACGTTTAACATCCCCAATCTCAAAGAACTTGTTAATCTTATGCACAGTAAGTGTGCGTTTAAATTTTCTTCTGCACCCACTTTTGATTATATTCCTAAATCTGAAAAAGTTAAACCTCTGAATGAGGCAGATGAGCCTAAAGCAGGGTGTTTAACCTTTTGCAGCATCTGGGCCACGTGGTAAATTTTTTCAAGGCAGGCGGGCCGCATAAAAAAGTCAACTACATTCAAAAGTTTAGTTTTATTATGAAAATGAAAAATACATTGTATATGTAATGTATAAAATATTATAATCTTGGTATGCAATGTGATGTGGTAATTTTGAACGAAATCGAACATAATGAGATTTTTGAAATTGGTGTTTTTTTTAATATGTCTGGTATATTAACTATGAAAAATATTATTTGATGAAATTATAACTTTTGCAAATAAATGTGATTTTGACTTAATTTTAATTGCATTAGGATTAGGAAAATGGTGCAACGCAACATCAACATTGGAATGATTTATATTTGTTATATCATGCGCGGGCCGCAAAATATGGTGCACCGGGCCGCAGATTAAACACCCTTGGCCTAAAGCGAATTGCTCGCGACTCTAACTTAACTAGCATTAATGATCGAATCCCTCTCTCAAACCAATTTTCTATCCTAGGAAACTGTCGTAATCCGGAGGAAAGAAATACCCGCTGCTAATGATGAATTTCCTGTTAGGCGGGAAACCAAACCTGAGCCATGTTTTTTTTTTTAAATGGGGGAAGGGTACAAAGATACCCTCAACAAAATGTACAACCTAGTCAAAATTCAATATCCCAAATCAATTTCATGAAATTTTGTCAAAATCTTATCTGAAAACATTACTGCAATTGGATTAATATCGGACCTTTCAAAATTACTTAATTATCTTACGCATTGAATTTTTTTGGAAAAAAATCCCAAAACCGAACGGCCACTTAAAATCCTTTTTAAGGAATCCTTACCGACACTTTGGCTGTGGAAGTCGAAGGCGAATTAATTATTTTAGGCTTTAGCGTCGCCATTGCCGGCAATTATACTCCCAATTTTAACGTCACTGTAAACACTGGTAACCAGTTTGGTACCAATCAAACTTCCAATACTCTTTCATACAGCTAAGCTCTTAAAAATAATTTAAATCTCTCATCTAGCAAACCTATTCAAAATTTACAATCCAACAATGTTTAATCCGTGGGAAATCTAGATGCACACTAAATAAATTTATCAAAATCCGCGATGTGTTAGCTGAAATTAAAAATTTATGTTCCGACCTTAATATTTCAAATCTTACCCAATCCATTAATTGTTCACAGGTTAATTCATTGGTTTCTGATAGTGCTTAACATTTTTCATTTGTTTTTCTGTTCCATGCCAGGCAGTTTCCTCTTACTGAAGTTCCACACTTACCAATCTGTCAGTGAATGCTGGTGTGTGAGGTCCGTTTTTGCTTCCCATGCTTCTGTCCTGGGTTCGATCCCGTACGGTGCATTTCTGTTTTCTGTACTCGCGGATGTTCAGACCTGCCAATTTAATTTATTAAATATAACTTACTTATTATTTTAAACTTAATTGCCTTAATTTTTATTTCTAACATTTATTTAAACTCATTTTTTGGCCTTTTTTTCTTATTGTAAATATTATTTCTCGTATCCTGACTCAATTACAAAAAAACAATGTAATATATTCTTCAATGTACGTACTTAGAATAAAGGGTCTTAGTTTTTGATCTTATTTGGTGTCTCATGACATCTACTGTCTATGTTTCTGACATTACATTACATTAATATTTTTCTAAATGTGTGTGATTTGTTTATTTTAACTAAGGTCTGTTAATTTAAAATTATTTTTCTTTCATTCAAATGTGTATTATAAGAATATGCTACTGTAAAATTAATACGATGAAATTCGAGAAAAAATTCTACAAAATCAGTCGTTTTATAATGGAATCTAACAATTAGAAATACTTAGAATATGTAAGTTTCCTGAAAAATATATTTTGAATATTTTATCTACAAAAATATATATTATTATTTTAATATACTATAAAAGAAATTTTAAAAAATACAAATTTTATCACTATTTCCTCTCTTATAAATAAAGAGTGGTGCAACAAGGACCCATTTTTAAGTAGATATTTAATTTCTCCAGTAATATATAAAATAAACAATGAAACTAATTTTCATCTATTTTTATAAGCTTCTAGGGAGTTAAAACATACACACAGAATACAATCTTTACATACAAGGAAAATTATGTGAATTTTCACATAATACAATTATACAATTTCACATAATACTTCTCACATAATACAATCTTTACATACAAGGAAAATTATGGGAATTTTCCACGTAAAAGAAGTTTCCCAACAATGAAATAAATATTTTTGAAAAGTCTGTTTAATTTAATCTTCGCCTTCCCTTTCAAATCCATAATTCTGATACAGATTTCTGTTACTTGTGGTTACGAATCGGAGCTCCAGTTCCGGGATGACAATGTTATTTCGGTGTCGGGTCGATTCCCGTCCAACCGTCACCGACCCTTAAAAGGGTACACATTACGGGATCCCCCGTCGGAGATTCGTAAGTCACTCGGCAACGGTAAGGATCATTTCCCCCGAGCCTATCGTTCTACCGGCACCTCCAGCACCGGTCCGTCAAGTTGTCGTCAGTCTTGTGTTTGTTGGGTATATATATATATATATATATATATATATATATATATATACACACACATATATATATATATGTATATATATGATGAGTTTACCGTACTCCCTTGGCCGGCAAATTCCCCGGACTTGAACCCGATCGAGAATGTGTGGGACCACCTCGATGGTGTTGTTCGCACCATGGATGGCCACGGCAATGCTCAACATCCCAGTGAACACCTTCAGGAACCCAATTGACTCTCTGCGAAAGGTGGTTATTCTGGATTTTGACAGGTGGTCACATTAATGTGACTCGACTGTGTATTCACATGCAGATACAGTACATTAATATTTTCAGTTGGACATCATGTATGAAATTGAATAATAAACTACTCCATGTATCGAAATTTTCTATATATCGAACCCTTAGCAAATCTCCATGTTCATTACATAGAAAAACTGTTTGAAATGTTTTCCGGTATTTTGCTACTTCGATATATTGATACCAATTTCATTTAATAAAATTCTCAGAATGAAAGAGACAACCGACATGTTCGGCAGTAATTTTAAAATTGGGTCCGAAATATCCGTTATGCACAAGGTAAGTTTTCTTGCATGGGACAGCTTTTTCAGATGCACCGCCCTTGGCGACAACGCCAACTTGACGAAAAGTTTCAGACGCCAACTTTTCCCTATTCCGCACACCTGTTAGGCCTAAATTGCAAAATGTAAACAAAAACATCAATAACGACCAGGAAATAACAAACAAGTTAAAAACAAACTTACCGTTGATGTATTAAACTTCCAAAAACATAACAGAAATTCCCAGCCGGTGGTTTGTAGCCGTCACTAATATATCTTCCGCTGGCTGTATTAAACTTCCAAAAACATTACAGAAATCCCAATATCCTCCCAGGATATTTACAAACTACATCCTTCACCAACATGGCCGCCATCACAAATCCTCATAACAACTCGCAATCAAAAAACTTTCAATCTAATACCAGCAACGACAGAACAATGATTCAACATCCATTGAAACTGGGTCGCCAGACGAAATCGCATGGTTACCACACCATACACAAAATCGCCAAGCTTGGAACGCGGTGCGTCTGTAAAAGCTGTACCCTTTTTACATCTTCAATAGGCTATGATTCTCAGCATTGTTTAAAGGTGAACAGTCTTCGGTTGCTAAACCAGACTCAACTAAAGAATGTTAAAACAGCAAGTGTAAAATGCACTTTTAGACACACGAAAGAAAATACGAATTTACGAATTTTACACGGAAACACTGAAACCATACACAAAAATAGCTTTCGATAAATGGATCATAAAAATGCTTACCATCAGATGCATTAGTGAACTTGGATGATTCATTGTTCGACAGCCTCGAGTAGCTTATATTATGATAACTAGGTGCTAGAAAATTAAAAATAAAATGGAATGGAATTAATTCATTCTTAGCAGAAATGATTCAGACAAATACTCATTTTTGTTGATAACAATAATCATTTCAACAAAAATCTCTTTTAATCAAATTCCTTTCCTAATATACAGTCGAACCTCCATATATCGAACTTCCCTATATCGAAATTTTCTATATATCGAACTCTTAGCAAATCTTCATCTTAATTACATAGAAAAACTGTTTCTATATATCGAAGTTTTTTTCACGGCATATTGGAATAATTTAATCCACTTTAGAATAAAATCTCCCAATTTATGGTGTTTGAAACAATACTTCGTGGACCCCTGATGAAGTTTTTAATGGACTGAATAAATGCGAGCATTTCTTTGATGAACTTTCCGCAAAACTGGCTGTTCAGCAAGATATTCGTATTTTTTTTTAAAGAATGTAACTGTGATCACTGTAACCACTGTCTGGATTATTGTTTTTTTTAACGTATATAGTACTCAATAAATCTTTCATATTAATTCATTTTTTAGTTATTAACTTTCATTTAATGGGATTCGCATATAAATTGGAAATGGAGTTTCGTATGCGAAAATTAGCTTTAATTTTAATGTTTTAGAAGAATTATGATAAGACTAAGCTCAATTCTATATATCTAAATTTTTATATATCGAATTTTTTTCCGGCATTTTTCTACTTCGATATATGGAGGTTTGACTGTAGTTTCATAATTTGCATAAATTAAGAAAATTTTTAAAGGAAAAAGATGACAAATAATGCCAATTATACATTATTTATCATACAGTTAAATATTTTCTCTCACTTCTTCACAACATAAATGAACTAATTTTAACTCATATGTAAAATACATTGTACAACATGTAAAATTTTATAGTTTTTATGAACTTCTCTTCCCAGAATTTACTATTTTTTTAACATATAAAAATGGAAAAAAGAGAAAAGATTTTACACTCAAATTTCAATTTCCTCCTTAAAAAAAAAAAAATTCAGTTTATTCACTGTAATTTATTTCACTGGAATCTTACAGTGGCTCACTCGGCCACACAGAGATAAAAATGATAATCATTCAGTTCAAACACCGGAAATTTTATATTGAAATAAATCCAAATCACAAACATTCCGGACTATTACTTCTCTCTAGAATTTAGAAAATGTCAAAAAACTTTAAAGAATCACATGACATTACATACAATATAAAGATTTTGATAAACCGTCATATGTGCCCATTTCCAGGAGAGCTTTGTGGTGGTTTACCTCTTATCAGGACTTACATATGCAATAGTTTACAAGTAGGGGAAACCCTTGTACCTAGGGCCATCGTGTACCTAGGGCCACCATGCTTTATTTAAATAATTATTATTTTACAGCATTTTTTACTCATTGGAGTGAGTGACAACACTGTTTCAAATCATAACGGCCATTTTTAAGGAAAGCAAAGAAGAAGCTATAGTTAAATAGAAAAGATCTTGATTCGATCTGATTCGTCTTGATTCGATCATCAAAACTAAATTTTTTCACTTCAATTTGAAATCTTATTCTGTGAAAGTAAGTGCAAACTTGTGTTTAATGTACAGCAGATAATTTTTGTAATCATTAAAGGAAAAAATGATATAAAACAAAGTTTGGTTTCTGCAGGTCGTTGGCTATGGAAGTCATTTTGCCAAAAACAACATCTTGTACCTAGGGCATGGTATAAAAGAGGTGGACGAAAACTTGGCAAGTGTAGAATTCTCACCGATACCCCCGAGAAAAATGAAAATCAAGCACAATTATTAGTAAAAGTAATTGATTAAAAAAGGTTACGAAATCTGCGTTTGAAACAAAATTTATGTGGGATCATTAAGAAGACGATGGAGAAAAAACATACACCAGAAAGTGATGAAATAATAAACATTTCTTCCTTTAATACATTGCCTACAATTAACATTTCTTCCTTACGAAGATTTTAGAAGTTGTGCATGAAAGAAATAATGGATACAATTTTTTTTTTTATTGTAAACAACAATTTCAGTGTTTGGAAATAACTGGCCCTAGGAACAATAGTGTTATTGTACCTAGGGCCATTTGTAATTTTTTTTAAATTTTCAGTATCATTTACAAATTTTTTTTTCTACACTTGATGTGATTTTTATTTAAAGAGAATAAAGCGCGTAATGTATAGAAACTATTTTTATTATTGCAAGTTAGTTATAAGTAAAGATACTGCCATTTGAAAATAGCCAACCCTATATTTCAGCCACCGTCTTGTTTTGCATATTGGACAGTTTTCCTCAAAGAAGCTAAATCCAAAAGGAGTCACACTGAAAGTATCCAAAATGAAGAAATTTCACGTACGATGGTTTACTTCTGACAGCTACAGATTATAATTTAAGATGTTCTCACCAATCTTAAAACACCCCCGACAACTTTAAAATGCTATTTTTCAGATTACATATTGACGAGTGCATTTAAAAAAAATTCATTGATGCATCTAATTGTAGATTTTTAGAATGCAGAGCTTTCAAACTTTTACAGAATTTAAGGTAATAAGGGGTGTCAACATTTCTGCAGCCTGGCACACAATAATATATAATAAAATAACCGACGCAGAATTATAATAAGATAGGAAGAATTCGCTAAATGTTTTTTAATGATACTCTTTAATTAAACAAAATGCATATATTTATGTTGAATGTACTGTAATTAGGTAAATAATCCTACGTTTCTATTAATATTGATTTCTATTTTTGCGGCCCACCTATAGTTAAACCTATTTTGTTTGGACCAAGGTAGACACCCCTGCTCTGTTGTCGCCAAATGAGAATGCAGCGAAGTGTGGAGATGCCACCGTGTTGATCATCATTTCATTCATCGAATTGTTACACGTATAGTAATAAATGTCGGAGTTGTCACAACCTTTAAAATTTCAAAAAAAAATCGATTTTTGGTGTTTGTTATATTCTGAACAATATGCAAACAACCGCACAAAAAAATTCGCATTATTTATCGAGTTATGAGAGTTTATGTAAAGCTCAGCCTGTTGCCAACTTTAACTTCACTTTTTTCAAATATGTCAATTTTTGGATTACTCCCAAACTATGCGTGCTAGACACGCAAAGTTTTGTATTTTAAGCTTCTTTACATACTAAAACAAAACAAAAAAATTTTAAAAATTTGTAAAAAAAATTTTTACACTTGAAAATGTTTTAAAAAATTGCTAAATTTTAATTTTTAAAAATTTATGTAAATTTTTCAATTGATTGTAATTTTTTCAACTTGAGTATATTATTAATTTAATTTGACCATAAAATAGTTTCTGTATGTATATTTCTTAATTTTATGATGTGCGAAACATCCAATGATTTTTTTTCCCTTTTTAGTAATGTGTACATTTAAAAATAAATCTAAAAATGATTTATGGATTTACAAGTTCTATTTTTGTATAAAATATAACTGACAAATTGAAATTTGATATAAAACAATATATCTATCTATCTATCTATATATATATATATATATATATATATATATATATATATATATATATATATATATATATATATATATATATATATATATATATAATATAATATATATATATATATATATATATATATATATATATAAATATATATATATATATATATATATATATTATATATATATATATTAATTAATACTAGCTGAAAACCCGTACTTCGCTACGGAGTACATTCAATTAAATACAACGGTCAATGTATGCAATTCATGCCAATATACAGAGGCTGTTCACACACATTTTTAGACGATATCTACTGTATTCACATAACTAAATTACATAAAATTCTTGCATTTTAAATGTTCTATTTGACATCCCTTATTCTGAACTATCTTTCGACATCGCAATTTCCAGGATAATAATGCCTTTGAAGTGTCAGAAGAGGTATTCTATCCCATTCCTCCTGAACAGCTTTCCAGAGACCTGTAAGGGTTTTGGGACGACGTTTGGATAGTGCAGATTTTAAACGTCCGAAAGCACAAAAATCCATAGGTGATACGTCGGGAGATTTAGTAGGGATATCAGTGAAGGGTATGGCCTTGATACCAGTTTTTTGTTCCATTTCTTTTAGGAAATTTACAGTGGATTTTGATGTGTGACTGCTAGCTTTGTCCTGATGGAGTCTCACAGATTGATGGCACTGTGGGTAAAGCGATGGTATTTCATTCAGAAAAATTGAAGATAAAATATGTTCCTGACAGTATTTGGAGTTAATCTTCACATTTTTTTCCACTCTCTTTATTTTTAACTTGCCATTATAAGAAAAACCAGCAACAGTCATGAATCCCTTAGAAAAACTTTCTTTCGATTCTTTTAACCATGTACTTAAATTTTTTTCTCCCCTTTTATGATAATAAATGGCTCTTTTTTTGTTGCAATCTTTTAAATACACACATGATTCATCTATTTAGACATTTGTTTTCCATTTTTATTTGGATAAGTGTTTCTCTCATAGAATTCTGCAGCGTGTCCTGCGTTCAGCGATATGATTTGGAAGAAGACGATGCACATTGCGTTTTTTTCGCTTTCCTTAAGATTAAATCAACGTTTATCATTTTGTTACAGTGGACACCGAGCATTTTAATGATTTTGCAACTGTCCTTTGACTAGGGGATTTCTTTTAACATTAAACAACGTACCTTTGCAATAGTCGTTAACACCGTTTATCGGCAACACCGTTTTTTCCCTTGGATACTTGTTTGGAATTTTGTCCCACTTGAGGCTCCAATTTGACGTTTTTTTTTCCTTTCTTGTTGACGATATTACCTATCGACGCTTTAGATATCACAAAACCATGACTCTCACATCGATTTTGGATAATGGAGTATGCATATTTCTCTTCGGAAAGCGCATAAATGTAGCCTTCGAACCACTGCTTTGTTAAAAACGCCATTTTGAATAAAAACAAAACTTTCAAGCCACAGGATTATAATTTTGACTTTTAAAATCATAGTACAATTGCAATTATTTCTTTTGCAGCAAACGATTTTTTTTTTACCGCTTACCAAAATCGTCTAAAAAATGTGCGAACAGCCTCTGTATATATATATTATATGATAAATACGACGACCAATGTAAACAATTGATGTAAAATATATATATAAAGATATATATATATATATATATATATATATATATATATATATATATTATAAGAAAATCGTAAAGGATAATTTTATACACAAAATAATGTAGAAGAAAATATTCAAATTAAATCTAATATAAAGAATACTAAAGAATATAGTACAGTTAATATAGTATAGTTTGTAGAACATTTCTTTTACTGTATTTTAATATTTTTTTGGATAATCTCCAATCGTCTGCCGCATTAGCAAGGAAAAAAAATATTTTTTGTTTATTTAGTTGTTATGCATGTGAAGATAAATTTATTTAAAGTACCAGAAAAAGACATCACGATATCGGCATTTAATAAATTAAATTCTAAAAATGAATCTTTAAAAATTCACCAAAAATCAGGAAATGGAGGTAAAGATTCGAAAAAAATTTCATTTTAAAGAAATTTTTATGATCTTTCTCGTGATATAAATTTTATAACCCTCAAAGAATTATTTTAAATGCAAACGTAAAAAATGTTATAAAACAGCTTAAAAATTTAATTTAAAAAAATCTAAGAAGAATTTTTGAAAAATCTTTATTAATGCACCCCTACACCATAAGAAGAATCGCCATGCAAAATTTCAGCCCTTTAGGTCCAGCGGTTTGGACTGTGCGTTGTATGTCAGTGAGTCAGTCAGTGAGTCAGTTACGGAACTGTTATATATACAGATGGTGGACAAAATAATACGAACACCTGTGAAATAATGGAAAATCTTTATTAATAGGGGGTTGGACCACCCTTTGACTGAAGTACAGATTTAATGTGACGTGGGATAGATGCATAAAGGTCATGGACAATATTTAAAGGAATATTAAGCCATTCCTCCTGCAGAGCGGTCTCTAATTCCGAAAGTCCGGATGGAGGTGGAGATCGAGAACGAAGTTTGGACTCCTAATATTGCCATAAATCTTCAATAATATTCAAGTCCGGAGACTGAGGGGGGGGCCAACAGAGATGTTCAACTGCATCGTCATGCTCTTTGAACCATTCTTGAACACACCTAGCAGTGTGGATAGGGGCGTTGTCGTCTTGAAAAAGCGGTCGCTCTGCAGGGAATACAGTCTGGACAAAAGGACGGACATGATCCCCTAGAACGCTTAGATAGTGATTGGATTTGATCCTCCCATGCAGAATAACAAGTGGCCCAAGACGGCGCCAAGATATCGCACCCCATACCATGATGGAGCCACCCCCATGCTTCACAGTCGGCAACAGGCATTCAGAATGAAACGCTTCTTTGGGCGTTCTCCAGACACAAACGCGTCCGGTCGTCTGAAATAGGGTGAATGACGATTCATCTGACCATATTACCTGTTACCACTGCTGTGGGGACCAGTCTTTGTGATCTCTGCACCATTGGCGTCTCTTGAAAGCATTAGTTGCTGTCACCAAGGGTTTACGAATTCCCACTCTGCCATAAATGTTCGCAGCATGAAGTTCCCTTTTGACAGTTTTTGTTGAAACGGGGTCCTGGAGATGACTGTTCATTTCGGAGGTTATCTCGGATAACGATTGCTTGTGCTTTCGGGCTACTATGCGCTTCAAGACCCGTCTATCCCTATCAGCAAGCTTAGACTTTCGGCCACTGTTGTGCTTTGAAGATGTCGTCTTACCCTCTTTCGTGTACGCTGTCATAACGGCTGATACCGTACCCCTTGCAAACCCCAAAAGGTTTGTTGTTTCCTTAACCGATGCTCCACTTAAACGCGCTCCAACTATCATTCCTCTTTGGAACTCGGACAGGTCTGACATTTCAACTTATCACAGACAGTTCGATAGTAGCATGCAGCGTAGGTGACTGCTGTTGAGAGACTGATACCTTCCTCTTCACGCTCACTAGGTGGCGGACTTCTGTTGCAGGTGGCGCGGCTGTACTGCAGGTGTGAAATACGTCATACTTTTTCACAGGTGTTCGTATTATTTTGTACTCCATCTGTATATAGATTTTTGGACTTTTAGTAGCTCGAATTGGATCATGTTTACGGTCATTTTAGTGCAGTCAGAGGTTGTGTGCCCCCTTAAAGAAAGAGAACTTATTGAGAAGAATCAGAGTCAATTTATAGAACCCCGTTTGCCATCCGTGACGGACGTTTCTTATTACAACAGAACAAACCTCATATTTAAGAAAGAACTGAAAAACTTGTTCTCTTCACTTAATTATTAATGTACAAATGAAAGAAACAGACTTTAAAAAAATATGCCTTAGTTAACATGTCATTCATCCGTATTAACCCCATTAGAAATTAATGCACATCCCTTAAGATGTGGTTATGATCTATGAGGTCATATGACCTTAGGCTACGGCCACACGAGAGCTTTTTCCAGCAGAAACGCAGCATGAAAACAAGCACCGAAATATAGATAAGCTTCTGTAACTTAGGGGTGGCCAAACGCAGCTGTTTTTCTCGCTAGCGGGGGAGTTATCTGTCGCGTTCTCAAGGTCGCCCGATGCAGGATAGAACCAGACCTATTTTTCTAGCGGCTTGTGTAGATTTTCAAGCTGCGGGAAAAGACGTAGCGGGAAAAAACGCTCGTGTGGCCGTAGCCTTAAGCAGAAGTTCCTAAAAACTCATCTCACTTCATTACAGATATCCTAATCGATCACAGCTTTGCCATAAATCTTAATGGATTATACTCGATAACTCTCTGTCATAAGTATAAGGACGATTCTAACCAATAAAAATTATACTCGATAACTCTCTGTCATAAGTATAAGGACGACTCTAACCAATAAAAATTATACTCGATAACTCTCTGTCATAAGTATAAGGACGATTATAACCAATAAAAATTACCTGTGAGAGACTTTCTCACACTGAACTTTTTTTTCCTAATCTGGCAGGATATACTTTTATTTTTTCCCCTTCTCTACCACAAAATTGTTGTTTGGCACAGTGTTGCCAAACTCTACGAAGCTCCCCCCCCTAGCGCCATCTCGAAATCCCCCCGTTTCCCCCTAACACCAACTTGAGATCCCCCTAGACCAGTGATCGGCAAACTCATTAGTCAACAGAGCCAAATGTCAACAGTACAAAGATTGAAATTTCTTTTGAGAGCCAAATTTTTTAAACTCAAGCTATATAGTAGGTGCATTGTTATTAATTAATTAGGATACTCCAAAGCTGGCTTTGTTATAAACGTCCTCAATCTGAATGAGGTACGTTCGCTGAGGTCGACCCCTTCCAACTCTTCCACCCACACTCATTTGTATACTTATTTCGTCTATCTCCATTAGTTCGTCCTCTCTGTATGTCCAAACCATCTCAACATACCTTTCTCAATCCTCGACACTACATTTTCTTTCACTCCACAGCGCTCCCTAAAATTAACTTAAAGTTTTATGTCTTAGTTAAACTATAGGTATGTTGAATAAAAACTTGATATCATACTTAATATCGATATTATTTATTGATAAAATTAAATTGTAAAGTATCCATAAAATTAAATCATAACAATACACTAATATGAACAATGGTCTCGCATGTCCTAGGTTCAAGGATAGCGAACCGTTTTCTAACGCGTGTCAAAAAATGTCTTAAAACCGTAGAAATTAAAAAAAATTTCGGTCTTTGGAAGACCTTCGGAAATTAAAAAAACTATACGATATATATTTAAAACAAAAACATATTTAACTTTTTATTGTGATTTGTTTAAAACTATCAATATCAGGAAGAAAATAATTACAAAAATTATCGAACTTAATGTGACACTTGTTGTTGTCTTTCGGACGATAGTTTATTTATACGTGGTTCGATATTTGTAACTTTTAATCGTACACACGCAGCGGACAAGTCAATGCCGAGGCGATTTCTATTCTTACTTTTAATAAAATTTATTGGAGAAAACAACTGTTCGCAAACGTAGGTTGATCCAAACATTGTCAAAGGAGCTCTTGTTAAGTTTTTCATCGACATTAGCGAATTAGGCAACGAGTTCCATTCAGTTAAAATAACATTTTCGGTGCTTGATGTTAAAATATATTCCTCACAATTTTCCAGATCTTGTAATTTTTTGGAACCAAGTTCTTTTACGCTGCTTACAGTAGAGTGAACTGGCAGGAATCGTCACGTAACGAAAAAGCGTTATGTCCCCTTCATAAGAGCTTTCTCACAAAGACTCTGTGGCTAATGGTTATCGCATCGGAATGGTTCGTATCGGAGGTCCCCGGTTCAAACCCCCGCATAAGCGCTACGGGCAATTTTAAAACCCTTCACTGCACACTGTATCAAATTTGATACATAAGTTATTCTCCCCTTTATATTCAAAATCAATTTTTTTATCCACTTGTGCACCTTGTATTAATTTTGAAACATCATATCAAAGCTTTTATTCACTGTTAGTTATATTTTCGTAGGATAGATGGCAGCAGGAATACAACTGCGATCTCAGTAAAAGATAGCCGTTCAATTCATACCAGACCTGCCTTAGAATTTGCTATATTTTCAGTATTTTAAAGTCAGTTTACATCTTTTAAAGTTTTATAAATATATTTTAGAGGTACGTAGCTTTTATAATTATTAATAAAATAATTTTTTAATCTTTTAAAAAAATTCAAATATGAATTAAATTTTAGGTATAAAAAATGATGCATGGTGTGCTTACGCCATTTTTTTAAGGTAATGGCGGGAAGAAAGTTTTTTACACAGAAAGAAATTGAGGAACTTATGAACAGATCGTGGAGTGATCACAGTGAAGATGGATCTGATTCAGAAAGCGATGGCAGCACAGGTGATCCTAATTATAAACCAAAGAAAGTTTGTGATGAAATTTTTTATGGTAGTAGTGATTCGGAAGATGAGGTATCATTACTTGATAATAGCGATGTTCTTGATCTGCCTAGTGGTGGGAACATACCAAAAACTAATAGAAATAATACAGGGAGAACAAAGCCTGCAATCAACTGGAAGAAAACTAATTTACTTCTAAATGATGATCAAATTTCATTCTGAGGTGACGAGAATCTCGCTCCTGAAATTATGAATTTAAACACACCTCTAAATTTTTTTAGTTATCTATTTACAGAAGATTTGATTGAGCATATAGTTCAAGAAACAAATTTATTCAGTGTACAAAAAAAATTTCGACCAGTTGTGAATGCTTTACTTGAAACATTTTATACCGTCCCTATGGAATCGCGTCTTTCTGTTTAAACTTATTTATTGTTTGTTATTGTTTTAATTCACATGGGATTTATATTGTGTCATTAATTTATTTTTGTTGGTGATTAAATAATAAATTAATCCGATTAAAAATTATGCTAGGTAACATCTAAATCAAAATAATTAATTTATATGTATTAAAATTTTAATTTTGATAAAAATAATTAATTTATATATTAAAATTTTTAATTTTAATATAATAGAGAGAGAGTTGGTTGAATAAAAGAGGGCTGCGCTTTTTTTTAGTTATCTTTTTACAGAAGATTTGACTGAGCATATAGTTCAAGAAACAAATTTATTCAGTGTACAAAAAAACTTCGGCCAGTTGTAATGCTTTACTTGAAACATCTTATAACGTCCCTATGGAATCGCGTCTTTCTGTTTAAATTTATTTATTGTTTGCTATTGTTTTAATTCACACGGTATTTATATTGTCATTAATTTATTTTTGTTGGTGATTAAATAATAAAATTAATCCGATTAAAAATTATGCTAGGTAACATTTAAATCAAAATAATTAATTTAAATATTAAAATTTTTAATTTTAATAAAAAAAATTAATTTATATATATGAAAATTTTTAATTTTAATAAAATAGAGAGAGAGAGAGAGAGTTGGTTGGTTGGTTGAATAAAAGAGGGCTGCGCTTTTTGGAGTGTCAAAAATACACTAATATAATCAATAGAAATCTACATATTAAATCACGTTTAGAGTTGAAAAAATAATGTAAGAAACTTCGTTCCTGACGGGGGTGCCCCGACCGCACAATTTTTTTTTCTAAGTTTACGTTTAGTTCTGCAAATTTATTCCTCCGTACAACACTGTTGTGAAATTCAACCATTTCCGTTTTAAAGTTATAAATTTGAAGCCAATCGAAAGAGGATAATTTAAGTTTTCTCCATTTCACGAAATTGGGAGAATCTTTCGTCAAATATTTCTTTTGCATTCGCTAGTACTGAAGAAGAGTGTTTTAAGACTTCTGTTTGGCAAAAAGAGGAAAAAATTAATTTCAAACAATTATTTTTTACAAATTATTTCTAGTACAAATTAGATTATAGATCTCTCAGTCCGACGAATGAAAATCAAAATTTTAAAAGTTAAATGGGTGTTAAAACAATGTGATCGTCTCGCGTGTCACTATGTGACCCGCGGGTCACAGGTTCGAAATCCCTGTCATAGTTTAATAAATGTCTGCACACAAAGCGCGTCTAGATGAATTTCTCTCAAAATAGCAACAAACCCGATTCTTACGACGGTCATACTTTTTGCCCCATCTGTTGAAATTGAAACAATTTTGTCCAGTAGAATATGATGTTTGTCAATGCACTCAATTACAGCATTTGCTATATCCTTTCCATGTGTTTGACCTTTGAGTGACAATAATCCCAAATGCTCTTCTTTAGGACCTGTAGATGAAATAAATCGTACAAAAAGTGAAACTAGCGCTGTATCATTTATGTCACAAAACTCATCAACTGCTATTGATAAAGCTGAAACTAATTTAAGATCTTCGACTTGCTGGTATATTCGAAGATCATTTTGACTAGTCTAGTGTTTTCTACGGGGACACGCTCTCGGAAGTAATACATTGTAAAACACGATGCAAAGATACGACTTGACGATACACTTTGACAATTAATCTTTCTAGAATTGTTTTCTCATTAAGTCGCTTCAGAGCACTCGCCTAAAGATAAAGACACATAAACACCAACTAATTATGCAAAAATAGAAATAAGAAAACCAGTCATTACGAAGTTTCAATCTCACTGTACGTGGTATTTTGTGGAAGATCCACTCTCAAGGGGCCAAAGAGCCACATGTGGCTCGCGAGCCACGGTTTGCCGACCACTGCCCTAGACCTTAGTAAAAGAAATTCAGGTTTCGAATAGGCATCCTGTTTCAGAGATAAATTGGAATAAATAGAAAATACACACTTACATAATGAAATGGAGGTTTATTTACATTTGACATATGTGTGGAACTTATAATCCAATAAAAAAGGGCGTCTCGATTGTACAAAATATTAAAAAATGCCCCCCCCCCCGACAAAATGCCCCTAAACAAATGTGGCCCCTTAAAAACACCCCTTTCCATCTAATTTACCCCCAAGTTGGCAACACTGGTTTGGGTGCACCAACACAATTCACCTGACATAAGAACATTCAGTTACGCTTGTCGTGTCACTCTCAGTAATGAATACCAATAGGGGGCATCCATTAATTACGTGAGGCTTTTAGGGGGGGATGGAGTCGAGCCGAATCTCACATAGTCTCACGTGGGATCTCGGCAAATATCACGTAATTTTTTTACCGCGAGAAACAGTGTGAAATTGTGAGAAAACTGGGCTATATAATTAGTAAAACATGTTTCTACACTAAAATATGGCTAAATCCTACACAATGGTTCCAGTCGTCACTCTTGAGACCACACATGAGTCCCCGTGCACTGAACTAGAATGAATATTCATTTACGAATTTTAGTAGTTCCTATTTAAGTATTTTTCTGTTCGATTTTCTCACTGTGATTCTAGACCACGTTCTTAGTAGTCTTAAATAAAAATAATTAAGCAAATTATGTTTTTGGAACGAAGTTCTTTTACGCGGCTTGTGAACTGGCAGAAATCGTCACATAACGAAATCGCGTTACGTCCCCTAAATAAGAGATTTTTCTCAAGGTTTCCGTGGCTGAATGGTTATCGCATCGGACTATCGCACTACGGAGCGAGAGGTCCCCGGTTCAAATCCCCGCACAGGCGATGGCCGTTTCTATTCCCACTCATTCTTGGAATAGCGCACTATATATATATATATATATATATATATATATATATATATATATATATATATATATTATAATATATATTATATATATAGATAAATAGATAAATAGATATGTGAGTGTGTGTGTGTATATATATACATATATATATGTATGTATATACAGAGGCTGTTCACACATTTTTTAGACGTTGTATATTGTATTCACAAAACTAAATTACATAAAATTCTTGTGTTTTAAATGTTCTATTTGACATCCATCCCTTATTCTGAACTATCTTTCGACACCGCAATTTCCAGGATAATAATGCCTTTTGAAGTGTCAGAAGAGGTATTCTATCCCAGTCCTCCTGAACAGCTTTCCAGAGTCCTGTAAGTGTTTTGGGACGACGTTTGGATAATGCAGATTTTAAAAGTCCGAAAGCACAAAAATCCATAGGTCATACATCGGGAGATTTAGTAGGGATATCAGTGAAGGGTATGGGTCTTGATACCAGTTTTTTGTTCCATTTCTTTTAGGAAATTTACAGTGGATTTTGATGTGTGACTGCTAGCTTTGTCCTGATGGAGTCTCACAGATTGATGGCACTGTGGGTAAAGCGATGGTATTTCATTCAATTCATGCGATGGTATTTCATGGAAAAATTGGCGATAAAATATGTTCCTGATAGTATTTGGAGTTAATCTTGACATTTTTTTCCACTCTCTTTATTTTTAACTTGCCATTATAAGAAAAACCAGCAACAATCATGAATCCCTTAGAAATACTTTCTTTCGATTCTTTGAACCATGTACTTAAATTTTTTCTCCCCTTTTATGATAATAAATGGCTCTTTTTTTGTTGCAATCATTTAAATACACCCATGATTCATCTATTGTGACAATTGTTTTCCATTTTTATTTGGATAAGTGTTTCTCATATAGAATCCTGCAGCGTGTCCTGCGTTCAGCGATATGATTTGGAAGAAAACGATGCACATTGCGTTTTTTTCGCTTTCTTAAGATTTAAATCAACGTTTATCATTTGTTTACAGTGGACACCGAGCATTTTAATGATTTTGCAACTGTCCTTTGACTAGGGGGATTTTCTTTTAACATTAAACAAAGTACCTTTGCAATAGTCGAAGACGTCCGTTTTTTTCCTTGGATACTTCTTTGGAATTTTTGTCCCACTTGAGGCTCCAATTTGACGTTTTTTTCCTTTCTTGTTGACGATATTACCTATCGACACTTTAGATATCACAAAACCATGACTCTCTTATCGTTTTTGGATAACGGAGTATGCATATTTCTCTTCGGAAAGAGCATAAATATAGCCTTCGAACCACTGGTTTGTTAAAAACGCCATTTTGAATAAAAACAAAACTTTCAAGCCGCAGACGATAATTTTGACTTTTAAAAACATAGTACAATTGCAATTATTTCTTTTGCAGCAAACGATTTTTTATTACCGCTTACCAAAATCGTCTAAAAAATGTGCGAACAGCCTCTGTATGTATATGTATATATATATATATATATATATATATGTGTGTGTGTGTGTGTGTGTGTGTCTGTGTATGTATAAATATGCATATATAATATTATATATTAATATCTTATATCTAATATATAAAAATGAATGTTTGTATATCTGTAATTGTATAGAAATCCACAGTTTAGGAGCAACGATCGTGAAATTTTACATACAGGCGTCTTTAAAAACAGCCGAGGGTCTGAAGAACTTCAAAAATCGAAATTAATTACAGTTGATTTTTAATTAATAAAAAACCAAGAATTTTGAAACTAAATGTAAGCTGTTACACTTTGTGGAATCACCCCTCTGAATATGGCGTCCGCGTTAGGGTTAGCTGGCAAACAGCGAGCGAAAAGATAAAAATAAATAAAATCAAAAAGTTTCAAGTTATATATTAAACCAGAATAATAAATGAAAATAATAATCTTTCAAGTCAGATTTTATACTCTAAAATAAATCGGATCCAACAGCATATTGACACTACCACACGCGATGGAAAATTCGAATCAACCACGCTAAGTGTCACGAGATCTTTTTTAATCGCTACTACAACCCCCCCCCCCCCTCGCTTATGTCTTTGTATCTATTGAAGAGTTGAAGACTAATCTTCTATTCTGCTAACTTATTTCTGACTTAAAACTCTTCTCACTCCATAAATACATGTATATTCACCAACCCATAGCAACTTTCCAGTAAACTTAGTCAAATATTTTCCTCTTTACGCAACAAAGTAGCATGTCATTGTGGCGCATTCAGTAAAAGCGTTCATTTACCACGCTACACGCAATGGGTTCAAATACGGATAGTTCACATTTTGCTAAACCTGTATTTTCAGCTTTTTTATAGAGGCTTTTTTATTTCAGCTTTTATTTTATTATTTTTTAAATTATTATTATTATTATTATTATTTATTTATTATTTTTTTAACTATTTTTATTTTATTTTATTATTTTTAAAATTATTATTTTTATTTTATTTTATTTTTCATATTATTAATGTGTATAACATTTCGTATACTTTTTTTTCTATGTTATTTATACTGTGTTTAGTTTTTTAATGGATTTTGGTAGGTTTATTATAAATTTATATATTTTATGTTTTACTTTTCAGGATTTTTTGTCCAATGATAAAGGCTAAATCTTTTCTATTTTATTTATACTGTATTTAGTTTTTAAATTGATTTTGGTTAACAAACATTCGACAATTTGACATTTTTACTTTTCAGCTTTACTTTTCAAAATTCTTTACTTTCCTAAAGACAATTTGACATTTTTCCTTTTCATCTTTTAGTGGTTTATTATAAATGTATATATTTTATGCTTTACTTTTCAGGGGTTTTTTGCTCCAATGATGAAACGCTAAATCTAGCTGAATTCTGAAGAAATTATTGTAAATTTAGGGTTTTTTATGTTGGGTTTTCTTTTTATTCATGCGTATAACATTTGACATGCTTTTTATTCTATGTTATTTATACTGTACTTAGTTTTTAAATTGATTTTGATTAACAAACATTCTTAAAATCCCGGGCAACGCCGGATAAATTATCACCTGTGTAGGTTGATAATTTATAAATTTTAAAACTGTTACCACATGTATATTTGCAGATCCACAAGAACTTTCCAATATTTTTAATTAATAAATAACCAACAACTTTTTCTCGATTCACAGGTGTTCAGTAGATGGCGCCACTATTTTAAACTTTTAGTATTCTAACCATAAGACAAAAAAATATATTTTTTTAAAAATCGTAAGGGATATTTTTATAGACAAAATAATGTAGAAGAAAATATTGAAATTAAATCTAATAGGACATACTAAAGAATATAGTACAGTTTGAGGAACATATCTTTTACTGTATTTTAATATTTTTTTGGATAATGTCCAATCGTTTGCCGCATTAGCAAGAAAAAAAAAAAAAATTTTTTTTTGTCTATTTCGTTGTTACGTGACGATAAATTTATTTAAAGTACCAGATAAAGATCACATGATCAGCGTTTAATAAATTAAATTGTAAAGATTAATCTTTAAAAATTCACCAAAAATTAGAAAATGGAGGTAAAGATTCGAAAAGAATTTCATTTTAAAGGAATTTTTATGATCTTTTTCGTGATATAAATTTTACAACCGTCAAATTATTATTTTAAATGCAAACTTGAAAAAAGTTACAAAAAACAGATTAAAAATTTAATTTAAAAAAATCTAAGAAATTTTTTCAAAAATCTTTATTAGTGCACCCCTACATTATAAGAAGAATCGCCATGCAAAATTTCAGTCCTTTAGGTTCAGCGGTTTGGTCTGTACTTTGTATGTCAGTCAGTCAATCAGTCAGTTAGTCAGTTACGGAACTGTTTTATATATATAGATTTTTATTACTATTTTTATATCGTAACGTTTACTTCATGCGCACACATTATTTTCCTATGCTTATTTTTTATATCTTTATAATAAGCGTAATTTTTATGATTTTAAACAACAATCGTTTTAACTGGCATTCAATTGGCTGTTAAAACTTTATATTTACACCCTATTTAAAAGAAGTAGGGTGTAAATTGTAGGGTGGAAAGTTGGTAAAATCAAAATTTTGTGCAATGTATTTAATTTCTCGATTAAAAGTAGTTTTTTCCTAAAAATTAATTTATTTCGCTTGAAAAGCTAAATATTTTATGCACGCGGTTTATATTATTATTACTATCTTTATATCGTAACGTTAACTTCATGCGCGAGCATTATTTTTTTTATGCTTTTTTTATTATTATCTTTATAATAGCTTTATTTTCATATGGTTTTAAACAACTATCGTTTTTATTCATATTATGTTGGTTTTTTATTAATTAAAATTAAGGGTAATTAATTTCGATTCCGGAAGTTCTTATCTTTATTTTCATATGCTTTTTCATTTACGAATTGTTCAAATGTTGGTTAAAAAACTTTTGCGTAATTTATATATTTGTGTGTGTTTAATTATTGAAATTAATAAATTTATATTTCTGGAGAGGATGTTTCAGTTTTTAGTGGTACTATGATGAAAGGCTGAATATACCAAAATTCTGAGGAGTTTATATGGAGAGAAAAGGAATTTAATATGTAGAGGATGTTATAGGAGTTAAATGTGGAGAGGAGTTGAATGGTTTGCAGCCCTCAATCAAACACTTCATTTTTTAAGAGGCAACGCTGCAGTCATATCATTGTTCTATTGGAAATTTCTGCTGAACCTGTAATTGCAGCTTCTTTTTTTTACCCCAATGATGAAAGGCTGATTCTAGCTGAATTCTGAGGAGTTTATTATAAATTTATATATTTATAGATTTCACAAGGATTTTTTCTGTTATTTATACTGTGCTTAGTTTTAAATTAATTTTGGTTAACAAACATTAGAGAATTTGACATTTTTACTTTTCCGATTTTAGCATTACAATGATGAAAGGCTAAAAATCTGAGACGTGTATAACATTTCACATATATTTTTTATGTTATTTATACTGTGTTAATTTTTAAATTGATTTTGGTTAACAACAAACATTCTTAAAATCCCGGGCATCGCCGGGTACTTCAGCTAGTATATATATATATATATATATATATATATATATATATATATATATATATATATATATATATATATGATATATATATTACATCAATTGTATACATTGATCGTCGCATTTATTATAAATATATATATTTTTTTTTGGCATTAATTGCATACATTGACCGTTGTATTTAATTTGAATGTACTCCGTAGCGAAGCGCGGGTTTTCAGCTAGTATTATATAAAGAAAAAACTGAATTTCTTTTCTTCCAAATTCTTTTGTGTGGAAACCGATTCTGATGAAGAACAAATCGAAGAATCTACTCATCAGAGTAATGCTTTTTTAAAGGAAGCCATGGAAAACTAAATTCATAAGATTCTTGAAGAAAAACTTCCAAAGACACCGAAAGCCGAATTTTCATTATTTGAGGCAACGAATAAAAGAACCCAAAGCTTGGATTTGTTGTTTGCTGCCCTGAAAACTATAAAACCAAGCTCAGTAGCTTGTGAACGAGTATTTTCAATTTCAGGCAATAGTGTGTCCAAAATAAGAAGAGGACTAAGCCATCGTTCAGTGGATATTTTATGCTTTTTAAAATCCTATTTTCTTAGGAGAAATTAATATTAGTAAATAAATATAAATATTATTTGAAATTTGAAATTTTTTGTTTGAGTTTTCGTTATTTTGTGTAAGTGATGTGTAATCTTTAATTTTTTTTATATTTTGACTTTGGTATTGATTTCGTTTTTTGCTATTTTATATAAGTTAAATAAAATATTTTCCCTATTCTATTGTTTTTGACAAAAATTCGAAAACCGGCTAAAACCGGTTTTTTGGAAATCTGGAATTTGAAAACCGGTTTTTCAAAAAGTCAGTTTTTGTATAAACCCTAATTAATGTATATATATATATATATATATATATATATATATATATATATACTCATGGACAAAAAAATTAGCGCACCAAGAAATAATTGCGGGATCGTAACGAAACTTGCAATGAAGGTACTTGTCGGAGAGATATGCAAATGATTAGAAATGCAGCGTGATTGCGCATTACGTATAGCCCGTAGAGAGCGTTGAACATCGTACTCTGTGGAGTATAAAACAGGTAACCAAAGCTTGTTTGAGTGTGCTGAATCATTTACAAAGGAAGAGCTGAGATAGACATGCCATTACGCCGTGTTCGAAGACAATATAAGCAGTTGTCGCAGTTTGAGAGGGGGAGAATCGTCGGGATGATGGAAGATGGGTGGTCAGCTAGGCGAGTAGCTCGTCAATTAGGTCGCTCTGATTGTGTTGTGAGGAGGTGTTCGGACCAGTGGACCCGAGAGATGGCATGTACACGAAGACCAGGCTCAGGACGCCCTCGACAGACCAGTCGTCGAGAAGACCGCCACATCATAAGAAATGCACGCGTACAGCCAACTGCTTCATCGGCCGCCATCCAGGCACAGGTAGCACCTTCACTACGGGCCTCTGTGTCTTCTCGAACCATACGAAGGCGCCTGGCTGAAGGACAGTTGGTATCGCGGCGCCCATTACGCGTGCTGCCCTTGACGCCCACCCATCGACGCCTCCGTTTGGAGTTTTGCCGCGCACGAGGAAACTGGACTGCAGCGGAATGGAACCAGGTCGTCTTTAGCGACGAATCCAGATTCAATATCGGCAGTGATGACAATCGTGTTCGTGTGTGGAGGGCCCGTGGTGAACGCTTCAATCCTGCCTTTGCTGTACAGCGACACATCGCTCCCACAGCTGGTGTGATGGTATGGGGTGCCATTGCCTACAATACACGGTCACCCCTAGTATTGTTCCGTGACACCATGACAGCCCAGCGGTATGTTCATGAAATCCTGCAACCACATGTGTTGCCACTCATGCAACGGCTCCCAGGAGCCATTTTTCAACAAGACAATGCTCGGCCTCATACGGCAAGGGTGTCACAAGACTGTCTCCGCACTGTTACTACCCTTCCTTGGCCTGCCCGATCCCCAGATTTGTCTCCAATCGAGCATATCTGGGATCATTTGGGACGACGAGTCGGGCATCCCACGAGTTTGAACGAACTAGAGGAAAGGTTACAGCAAATATGGAACGAAATGTCTCAAGACATCATACAGAACTTGTATGAGTCAATGCCCGATCGTATCGCATCGTGCATTCGCGCTAGAGGGGGTCCAACGGAGTATTAACTCCTCCGTTCTTTTGCCTTTTTCTCTGAAATAAATTATCCTTTTTCTTTGATTTTCTTATCATTTACTTATATCAAAGTAGTCATTACGTATGTAAAATTTCGTTTATTTTGACGACTCCTTCTTGGTGCGCTAATTTTTTTGTCCATGAGTGTATATATATATACAAGTGTTTTGATTTTAAATAAAGTGTTTTATTTTATGATTTGTCGCAAAAATTTTAGGTGTAGATTGGCGGCACTTAAAAACCGGCAAATCTGTAGCTGCGGAGGCGTTATTACGTAAGTACCATGAAAACTTTAAATCCCAAGTTGTCAAGAAAAGTACCTAGGCGCTGGAAATTGTGGACTTTCAGCGGAGATTAGCGGTCTACTGCTGTGTCTTGTTAAGAGAAGATTTTATGTTAGTTTTGCTGTCTATAAAAATCTCTGTTCTTTTCAACTGTGGTAACTGGCATATTTATTTCATTTCTTGAATTCACTTGCAAAAAGACTTTTCCGTACCACGAATTTGGTACAATACTTACGGCAGTAAAACTCGACTGGACAACAACGCCTCTCGTGATAGACTGGAACGCATCCTGCATCCAACTTTGATTTGCTTTTTTCGAGCACACAGTCTTGCTCGTAGCAACTGGAATTTTCAGAACCATTCCAGTTTTCGTCGCAAACACAAACTTGGCACGGATCATCGTCCGGATACATTTTGGATCCAAAGGGATAAATTTGGCCGTTGTATTCGCATGCTGAAACGTAATAGAATATTTTAATTTCAGACACACAAATAAATCGTAACTTGGTTTAAAAAAAAAAGGGTGAAAAGAATTAAATTTATACAAATAACTTACATCTGCAATAAAACTTGGTACTTACGTATTAACGCCACCGCAGCTACAGATTTGGCGGTTTTTAAGTGCCGCCAATCTACACCTAAAATTTTTGCGACAAATCTATACTTATATATAAAGAGAGACCGATTTTGTACGTGGAGGGTAATCTCCGGAACCACTGCACCTATTTGAAAAATTCCTTCGCTGTTTGAAAGGTACATTATTCCAGATGGACATAGGCTATATATTATGTATATCTGATCAGTGGAAATAAAGTTAGGGGCTTTACTATCTTCTAGTGCTTTTTGTGCCGAAGATTTCAACGATCCTTAGCGTGGTGCTATGGCGGTGGGCTTCTGTTCTGACGGTAGCGGTTCGAACCTAGCCGTTCTCCGGCACGCCTTTTTCTTTTAAAAAATTACTTTTAATTATTAACTAACGTAACATTAATTTAAGGTATTACTTAGGTTATTATTTAGGTAAAAAAAGATTTACAATTTATTGGCTATCAACTGGAAATTTATTGTTATAATATTTTGTTCAACCCGGACAAAGTCGGGACGGGCCGCTAGTCATAAAATAAAACACTTTATTTAAAATCAAAACACAATATATATATATATATATATATATATACATACATACATACATACATACATACATACATACATACATACATACATACATATATATATATATATATATATATATATATATATATATATATATATATTGGCGCATTAGCGCAACTTCAGCTGCGGTGGCTTTAATACGTAAGTACCTAAAACTTAATAAGGAAATGAGAGCTGGCAGAACAGTAGAACCTTAGAACAACGTGAATTTATGGATCACAAATAATTATTACACATGTTTATCACTTTAACGGTTTTAAACAAATTGTACCTTATCATTCAAAGCCATTTTAAACAGTCCTACTTAAACTATGCAGAAGAAAAAAAAAGGTTTATTATATGAGTATTATACATTTATCGTGATATATATATACCGGGTGTCCCAAAAATGACCGACCATTTGAAAAATCAGTTAAAGAAAAACGGATGCTGATAGAAATGTACGGTTTGCTGCATTCTGCTTAGGCAACCAGGGAATTTAGTCTCACCAATTTTCAAAATTAGTTACAAAGTTTGTCGACAGATGGCGCTGCCGACTGAGAAACACTATAAAACAATGTTTTCAAAGCAAGAAACATTCGCAAAGTGGCATGGATTGGCCTCCCTATGCGCCAGATTTGACGCCATGCGATTTGTTTTTCTTTGGGGGTACTAGAAAGACCAGGTGCATCGTCAGAATCCACAAACTGTAGATGAACTGGAACAGTACAACTCTGCTGCTTATCAGAACATTCAAGCTGAAATGCTTGCACGGGCGACTGCGAATTTTGACCTCAGACAGCGGCACGGTGTTGATGCAAACGGTGGTTATTTTGAAAACATTGTTTTATAGTCTTTCCCAGTCAGCAGCGCCATCTGTTGACGAACTTTGCAACTAATTTTGAAAATTGGTGAGAATAAATTCCCTGGTTACCTATGCAGAATGCAGCAAATCGTTCATTTCTATCGCCTTCCGTTTTTCTTTAATTGATTTTTCAAATCATCGGTCATTTTTGGGACTCCCGGTATATATTAATATTTCTATGCAAAACTTTTTGGCTAACATTAAAATTTAGATACACTTAAAAAAAAAGAGATCAAATGCAATTCAGTATTATTAAAGAATTGAAACTGAATTGGTGATTGTAACAACAGAAAAAATTGGAATACTAGATTTTTTTTTTTTACTTTTTTATTTATTGATTTTTTTTTTTTTTTGGGGGGGGGGGTTTAAAACTCACAAAACAGTACAAATTCAGTAAGGGCACAATCGGAATAAAATTGAATAAGGAAGGGGGGAACAGCCCTAATTCCAAAGGGAAAATGCTCATTTTTGGAGTAAGAGGCTAAAAAATTGACCCTTTTTTTCCTCTACTGAATATTAGGTTGGATCAGGCAGTGGTCCTAGACCCTATCCAATAGGATGCACAACTGACAACCAATTTGTACTAGAAATTGGCCAAAAAAACAATTTGCCTCTGAAAATAGCATCTTATGAAAATGAAGAGGCACTCAGATACATATCTCACAGTTAAATTTCAATCTGAATATTTAAATCTTTTTCGGAACTTGATGCTTTAGGGGGCGTCTATTAATTACGTGAGGTGATTTTGCGGAATTTTCGACCCTCTCCCCCCCCCCGGTGAGATATCGTGAGATATGGCTCAACCTCCCCCCCTAATATCACGTGAGATTTTTCAAAATGCGTATTTTTAGTGTCAATACGTTAATCTGTGCTTGATCGCGTCGGATTTATTTTAAAAAACATAATTTGCTTAATTATTTTTATTTAAGACGAGTTAAGACTAGTATTTAAGACTACTAACAACGTAGTCTAGAATCACAGTGAGAAAATCGAAGAATAAAATACTTACATAGGAACTACTAAAATTCGTAAAAAGAATATTCATTCTAATTCAGTCCACGGGGACTCGTGTGTGGTCTCGAGAGCGACTACTGGAACTATTGTGTAGGATTTAGCCATATATTAGCGTAGAAACATGTTTTACTTTAATAACCCAGTTATTTTATAACCCAGTTTACACGCAATTTTACACTGTTTGTTGCGGAAAAAAAATTACGTGATATTTGCCGAGACCCCCCCCCCTCTCCCCCACGTGAGACTGGGTGAGATTCGGCTCGACACCCTCCCCCCCTAAATGCCTCACGTAATTAATGGACACCCCCTTAAGGCCTACCTCCAGGAATATAATTTTTATGATGAATCCTCGCATTTAATTGACAAACATGAAGGCTGAAGCAAAATGTGCAGAGAAAAAGGTGCTCCAGCGTAAAATAGAACTTAGAAATTTCAGTTGCTCTACCTCACCCAGAATAGTTCTGACAGACCCAACCTGGCATTTAGAGATTTATCATTTCATGGACTGTCGTAAGATTCAAGAACATTTCATACCTAATTAGAGTGCAAGGGTCATTATTAGAACTTTAAGCCTCTTATTGAAATGTCACAAAACTAACATGAGCTCACATAGACTTAAATAATTAACTGACAGTCGCTATTTTTACCTACAATAGAACTTAGAAATATCAGTTGCTCTACCTCACCCAGAATAGTTCTGACAGACCCAACCTGGCATTTAGAGATTTATCATTTCATGGACTGTCGTAAGATTCAAGAACATTTCATACCTAATTAGAGTGCAAGGGTCATTATTAGAACTTTAAGCCTCTTATTGAAATGTCACAAAACTAACATGAGCTCACATAGACTTAAATAATTAACTGACAGTCGCTATTTTTACCTACAATAGAACTTAGAAATATCAGTTGCTCTACCTCACCCAGAATAGTTCTGACAGACCCAACCTGGCATTTAGAGATTTATCATTTCATGGACTGTCGTAAGATTCAAGAACATTTCATACCTAATTAGAGTGCAAGGGTCATTATTAGAATTTTAAGCCTCTTATCGAAATGTCACAAAACTAACATGAGCTCACATAGACTTAAATAATTAACTGACAGTCGCTATTTTTACCTACAATAGAACTTAGAAATATCAGTTGCTCTACCTCACCCAGAATAGTTCTGACAGACCCAACCTGGCATTTAGAGATTTATCATTTCATGGACTGTCGTAAGATTCAAGAACATTTCATACCTAATTAGAGTGCAAGGGTCATTATTAGAACTTTAAGCCTCTTATTGAAATGTCACAAAACTAACATGAGCTCACATAGACTTAAATAATTAACTGACAGTCGCTATTTTTACCTACAATAGAACTTAGAAATATCAGTTGCTCTACCTCACCCAGAATAGTTCTGACAGACCCAACCTGGCATTTAGAGATTTATCATTTCATGGACTGTCGTAAGATTCAAGAACATTTCATACCTAATTAGAGTGCAAGGGTCATTATTAGAACTTTAAGCCTCTTATTGAAATGTCACAAAACTAACATGAGCTCACATAGACTTAAATAATTAACTGACAGTCGCTATTTTTACCTACAATAGAACTTAGAAATATCAGTTGCTCTACCTCACCCAGAATAGTTCTGACAGACCCAACCTGGCATTTAGAGATTTATCATTTCATGGACTGTCGTAAGATTCAAGAACATTTCATACCTAATTAGAGTGCAAGGGTCATTATTAGAACTTTAAGCCTCTTATTGAAATGTCACAAAACTAACATGAGCTCACATAGACTTAAATAATTAACTGACAGTCGCTATTTTTACCTACAATAGAACTTAGAAATATCAGTTGCTCTACCTCACCCAGAATAGTTCTGACAGACCCAACCTGGCATTTAGAGATTTATCATTTCATGGACTGTCGTAAGATTCAAGAACATTTCATACCTAATTAGAGTGCAAGGGTCATTATTAGAACTTTAAGCCTCTTATTGAAATGTCACAAAACTAACATGAGCTCACATAGACTTAAATAATTAACTGACAGTCGCTATTTTTACCTACAATAGAACTTAGAAATATCAGTTGCTCTACCTCACCCAGAATAGTTCTGACAGACCCAACCTGGCATTTAGAGATTTATCATTTCATGGACTGTCGTAAGATTCAAGAACATTTCATACCTAATTAGAGTGCAAGGGTCATTATTAGAATTTTAAGCCTCTTATCGAAATGTCACAAAACTAACATGAGCTCACATAGACTTAAATAATTAACTGACAGTCGCTATTTTTACCTACAATAGAACTTAGAAATATCAGTTGCTCTACCTCACCCAGAATAGTTCTGACAGACCCAACCTGGCATTTAGAGATTTATCATTTCATGGACTGTCGTAAGATTCAAGAACATTTCATACCTAATTAGAGTGCAAGGGTCATTATTAGAACTTTAAGCCTCTTATTGAAATGTCACAAAACTAACATGAGCGCACATAGACTTAAATAATTAACTGACAGTCGCTATTTTTACCTACAATAGAACTTAGAAATATCAGTTGCTCTACCTCACCCAGAATAGTTCTGACAGACCCAACCTGGCATTTAGAGATTTATCATTTCATGGACTGTCGTAAGATTCAAGAACATTTCATACCTAATTAGAGTGCAAGGGTCATTATTAGAACTTTAAGCCTCTTATTGAAATGTCACAAAACTAACATGAGCTCACATAGACTTAAATAATTAACTGACAGTCGCTATTTTTACCTACAATAGAACTTAGAAATATCAGTTGCTCTACCTCACCCAGAATAGTTCTGACAGACCCAACCTGGCATTTAGAGATTTATCATTTCATGGACTGTCGTAAGATTCAAGAACATTTCATACCTAATTAGAGTGCAAGGGTCATTATTAGAACTTTAAGCCTCTTATTGAAATGTCACAAAACTAACATGAGCTCACATAGACTTAAATAATTAACTGACAGTCGCTATTTTTACCTACAATAGAACTTAGAAATATCAGTTGCTCTACCTCACCCAGAATAGTTCTGACAGACCCAACCTGGCATTTAGAGATTTATCATTTCATGGACTGTCGTAAGATTCAAGAACATTTCATACCTAATTAGAGTGCAAGGGTCATTATTAGAATTTTAAGCCTCTTATCGAAATGTCACAAAACTAACATGAGCTCACATAGACTTAAATAATTAACTGACAGTCGCTATTTTTACCTACAATAGAACTTAGAAATATCAGTTGCTCTACCTCACCCAGAATAGTTCTGACAGACCCAACCTGGCATTTAGAGATTTATCATTTCATGGACTGTCGTAAGATTCAAGAACATTTCATACCTAATTAGAGTGCAAGGGTCATTATTAGAACTTTAAGCCTCTTATTGAAATGTCACAAAACTAACATGAGCTCACATAGACTTAAATAATTAACTGACAGTCGCTATTTTTACCTACAATAGAACTTAGAAATATCAGTTGCTCTACCTCACCCAGAATAGTTCTGACAGACCCAACCTGGCATTTAGAGATTTATCATTTCATGGACTGTCGTAAGATTCAAGAACATTTCATACCTAATTAGAGTGCAAGGGTCATTATTAGAACTTTAAGCCTCTTATTGAAATGTCACAAAACTAACATGAGCTCACATAGACTTAAATAATTAACTGACAGTCGCTATTTTTACCTACAATAGAACTTAGAAATATCAGTTGCTCTACCTCACCCAGAATAGTTCTGACAGACCCAACCTGGCATTTAGAGATTTATCATTTCATGGACTGTCGTAAGATTCAAGAACATTTCATACCTAATTAGAGTGCAAGGGTCATTATTAGAATTTTAAGCCTCTTATCGAAATGTCACAAAACTAACATGAGCTCACATAGACTTAAATAATTAACTGACAGTCGCTATTTTTACCTACAATAGAACTTAGAAATATCAGTTGCTCTACCTCACCCAGAATAGTTCTGACAGACCCAACCTGGCATTTAGAGATTTATCATTTCATGGACTGTCGTAAGATTCAAGAACATTTCATACCTAATTAGAGTGCAAGGGTCATTATTAGAACTTTAAGCCTCTTATTGAAATGTCACAAAACTAACATGAGCTCACATAGACTTAAATAATTAACTGACAGTCGCTATTTTTACCTACAATAGAACTTAGAAATATCAGTTGCTCTACCTCACCCAGAATAGTTCTGACAGACCCAACCTGGCATTTAGAGATTTATCATTTCATGGACTGTCGTAAGATTCAAGAACATTTCATACCTAATTAGAGTGCAAGGGTCATTATTAGAATTTTAAGCCTCTTATCGAAATGTCACAAAACTAACATGAGCTCACATAGACTTAAATAATTAACTGACAGTCGCTATTTTTACCTACAATAGAACTTAGAAATATCAGTTGCTCTACCTCACCCAGAATAGTTCTGACAGACCCAACCTGGCATTTAGAGATTTATCATTTCATGGACTGTCGTAAGATTCAAGAACATTTCATACCTAATTAGAGTGCAAGGGTCATTATTAGAACTTTAAGCCTCTTATTGAAATGTCACAAAACTAACATGAGCTCACATAGACTTAAATAATTAACTGACAGTCGCTATTTTTACCTACAATAGAACTTAGAAATATCAGTTGCTCTACCTCACCCAGAATAGTTCTGACAGACCCAACCTGGCATTTAGAGATTTATCATTTCATGGACTGTCGTAAGATTCAAGAACATTTCATACCTAATTAGAGTGCAAGGGTCATTATTAGAACTTTAAGCCTCTTATTGAAATGTCACAAAACTAACATGAGCTCACATAGACTTAAATAATTAACTGACAGTCGCTATTTTTACCTACAATAGAACTTAGAAATATCAGTTGCTCTACCTCACCCAGAATAGTTCTGACAGACCCAACCTGGCATTTAGAGATTTATCATTTCATGGACTGTCGTAAGATTCAAGAACATTTCATACCTAATTAGAGTGCAAGGGTCATTATTAGAACTTTAAGCCTCTTATTGAAATGTCACAAAACTAACATGAGCTCACATAGACTTAAATAATTAACTGACAGTCGCTATTTTTACCTACAATAGAACTTAGAAATATCAGTTGCTCTACCTCACCCAGAATAGTTCTGACAGACCCAACCTGGCATTTAGAGATTTATCATTTCATGGACTGTCGTAAGATTCAAGAACATTTCATACCTAATTAGAGTGCAAGGGTCATTATTAGAACTTTAAGCCTCTTATTGAAATGTCACAAAACTAACATGAGCTCACATAGACTTAAATAATTAACTGACAGTCGCTATTTTTACCTACAATAGAACTTAGAAATATCAGTTGCTCTACCTCACCCAGAATAGTTCTGACAGACCCAACCTGGCATTTAGAGATTTATCATTTCATGGACTGTCGTAAGATTCAAGAACATTTCATACCTAATTAGAGTGCAAGGGTCATTATTAGAATTTTAAGCCTCTTATCGAAATGTCACAAAACTAACATGAGCTCACATAGACTTAAATAATTAACTGACAGTCGCTATTTTTACCTACAATAGAACTTAGAAATATCAGTTGCTCTACCTCACCCAGAATAGTTCTGACAGACCCAACCTGGCATTTAGAGATTTATCATTTCATGGACTGTCGTAAGATTCAAGAACATTTCATACCTAATTAGAGTGCAAGGGTCATTATTAGAACTTTAAGCCTCTTATTGAAATGTCACAAAACTAACATGAGCGCACATAGACTTAAATAATTAACTGACAGTCGCTATTTTTACCTACAATAGAACTTAGAAATATCAGTTGCTCTACCTCACCCAGAATAGTTCTGACAGACCCAACCTGGCATTTAGAGATTTATCATTTCATGGACTGTCGTAAGATTCAAGAACATTTCATACCTAATTAGAGTGCAAGGGTCATTATTAGAACTTTAAGCCTCTTATTGAAATGTCACAAAACTAACATGAGCTCACATAGACTTAAATAATTAACTGACAGTCGCTATTTTTACCTACAATAGAACTTAGAAATATCAGTTGCTCTACCTCACCCAGAATAGTTCTGACAGACCCAACCTGGCATTTAGAGATTTATCATTTCATGGACTGTCGTAAGATTCAAGAACATTTCATACCTAATTAGAGTGCAAGGGTCATTATTAGAACTTTAAGCCTCTTATTGAAATGTCACAAAACTAACATGAGCTCACATAGACTTAAATAATTAACTGACAGTCGCTATTTTTACCTACAATAGAACTTAGAAATATCAGTTGCTCTACCTCACCCAGAATAGTTCTGACAGACCCAACCTGGCATTTAGAGATTTATCATTTCATGGACTGTCGTAAGATTCAAGAACATTTCATACCTAATTAGAGTGCAAGGGTCATTATTAGAATTTTAAGCCTCTTATCGAAATGTCACAAAACTAACATGAGCTCACATAGACTTAAATAATTAACTGACAGTCGCTATTTTTACCTACAATAGAACTTAGAAATATCAGTTGCTCTACCTCACCCAGAATAGTTCTGACAGACCCAACCTGGCATTTAGAGATTTATCATTTCATGGACTGTCGTAAGATTCAAGAACATTTCATACCTAATTAGAGTGCAAGGGTCATTATTAGAACTTTAAGCCTCTTATTGAAATGTCACAAAACTAACATGAGCGCACATAGACTTAAATAATTAACTGACAGTCGCTATTTTTACCTACAATAGAACTTAGAAATATCAGTTGCTCTACCTCACCCAGAATAGTTCTGACAGACCCAACCTGGCATTTAGAGATTTATCATTTCATGGACTGTCGTAAGATTCAAGAACATTTCATACCTAATTAGAGTGCAAGGGTCATTATTAGAACTTTAAGCCTCTTATTGAAATGTCACAAAACTAACATGAGCTCACATAGACTTAAATAATTAACTGACAGTCGCTATTTTTACCTACAATAGAACTTAGAAATATCAGTTGCTCTACCTCACCCAGAATAGTTCTGACAGACCCAACCTGGCATTTAGAGATTTATCATTTCATGGACTGTCGTAAGATTCAAGAACATTTCATACCTAATTAGAGTGCAAGGGTCATTATTAGAACTTTAAGCCTCTTATTGAAATGTCACAAAACTAACATGAGCTCACATAGACTTAAATAATTAACTGACAGTCGCTATTTTTACCTACAATAGAACTTAGAAATATCAGTTGCTCTACCTCACCCAGAATAGTTCTGACAGACCCAACCTGGCATTTAGAGATTTATCATTTCATGGACTGTCGTAAGATTCAAGAACATTTCATACCTAATTAGAGTGCAAGGGTCATTATTAGAATTTTAAGCCTCTTATCGAAATGTCACAAAACTAACATGAGCTCACATAGACTTAAATAATTAACTGACAGTCGCTATTTTTACCTACAATAGAACTTAGAAATATCAGTTGCTCTACCTCACCCAGAATAGTTCTGACAGACCCAACCTGGCATTTAGAGATTTATCATTTCATGGACTGTCGTAAGATTCAAGAACATTTCATACCTAATTAGAGTGCAAGGGTCATTATTAGAATTTTAAGCCTCTTATCGAAATGTCACAAAACTAACATGAGCTCACATAGACTTAAATAATTAACTGACAGTCGCTATTTTTACCTACAATAGAACTTAGAAATATCAGTTGCTCTACCTCACCCAGAATAGTTCTGACAGACCCAACCTGGCATTTAGAGATTTATCATTTCATGGACTGTCGTAAGATTCAAGAACATTTCATACCTAATTAGAGTGCAAGGGTCATTATTAGAACTTTAAGCCTCTTATTGAAATGTCACAAAACTAACATGAGCTCACATAGACTTAAATAATTAACTGACAGTCGCTATTTTTACCTACAATAGAACTTAGAAATATCAGTTGCTCTACCTCACCCAGAATAGTTCTGACAGACCCAACCTGGCATTTAGAGATTTATCATTTCATGGACTGTCGTAAGATTCAAGAACATTTCATACCTAATTAGAGTGCAAGGGTCATTATTAGAACTTTAAGCCTCTTATTGAAATGTCACAAAACTAACATGAGCGCACATAGACTTAAATAATTAACTGACAGTCGCTATTTTTACCTACAATAGAACTTAGAAATATCAGTTGCTCTACCTCACCCAGAATAGTTCTGACAGACCCAACCTGGCATTTAGAGATTTATCATTTCATGGACTGTCGTAAGATTCAAGAACATTTCATACCTAATTAGAGTGCAAGGGTCATTATTAGAACTTTAAGCCTCTTATTGAAATGTCACAAAACTAACATGAGCTCACATAGACTTAAATAATTAACTGACAGTCGCTATTTTTACCTACAATAGAACTTAGAAATATCAGTTGCTCTACCTCACCCAGAATAGTTCTGACAGACCCAACCTGGCATTTAGAGATTTATCATTTCATGGACTGTCGTAAGATTCAAGAACATTTCATACCTAATTAGAGTGCAAGGGTCATTATTAGAACTTTAAGCCTCTTATTGAAATGTCACAAAACTAACATGAGCTCACATAGACTTAAATAATTAACTGACAGTCGCTATTTTTACCTACAATAGAACTTAGAAATATCAGTTGCTCTACCTCACCCAGAATAGTTCTGACAGACCCAACCTGGCATTTAGAGATTTATCATTTCATGGACTGTCGTAAGATTCAAGAACATTTCATACCTAATTAGAGTGCAAGGGTCATTATTAGAATTTTAAGCCTCTTATCGAAATGTCACAAAACTAACATGAGCTCACATAGACTTAAATAATTAACTGACAGTCGCTATTTTTACCTACAATAGAACTTAGAAATATCAGTTGCTCTACCTCACCCAGAATAGTTCTGACAGACCCAACCTGGCATTTAGAGATTTATCATTTCATGGACTGTCGTAAGATTCAAGAACATTTCATACCTAATTAGAGTGCAAGGGTCATTATTAGAACTTTAAGCCTCTTATTGAAATGTCACAAAACTAACATGAGCTCACATAGACTTAAATAATTAACTGACAGTCGCTATTTTTACCTACAATAGAACTTAGAAATATCAGTTGCTCTACCTCACCCAGAATAGTTCTGACAGACCCAACCTGGCATTTAGAGATTTATCATTTCATGGACTGTCGTAAGATTCAAGAACATTTCATACCTAATTAGAGTGCAAGGGTCATTATTAGAACTTTAAGCCTCTTATTGAAATGTCACAAAACTAACATGAGCTCACATAGACTTAAATAATTAACTGACAGTCGCTATTTTTACCTACAGAAATATCAGTTGCTCTACCTCACCCAGAATAGTTCTGACAGACCCAACCTGGCATTTAGAGATTTATCATTTCATGGACTGTCGTAAGATTCAAGAACATTTCATACCTAATTAGAGTGCAAGGGTCATTATTAGAACTTTAAACCTCTTATTGAAATGTCACAAAACTAACATGAGCTCACATAGACTTAAATAATTAACTGACAGTCGCTATTTTTACCTACAGCTGTTACCATTAATAAATATTATAATAGTTTGCAAAGACTAGTGTCTTCAATTTTAAATAACTATTGCTGGAAGAAAAAGCAAATGAATGTGCAACTTAAAAATACTCAAATTTATAAACATTTTTTAAGTAATACAGCAGTACATATGTATACTGTGTTAAATAAAAGACACTTTAGCCGATTAAATAACACAAAATATCTCACGAGAAACTTTCAGTCAGTTAATTTATTGTCTAGTATAGTATATATTTTAGACGAAGAGAAAGTATAATATAAAATTCAAGTGTTAAAAAAAACCAGGAATTTTTCATTAATGTACAAAAAGCTTTGAAGCCTAAAGAAAAGTGAATCCAACTTGTCTTACTATTATTTCTTTTAATTTCTTCATTATCTCCGAGTTCATTTTCCACTGCAACAGAGAGAAATAAAATTAATTAACGTTTTAAATTATATATTATATCAAATATTTAAAAGCATCGACACAATACTTTTTAATTTTTTTGTATGTAAGCAGTTTTAAAAAAAACTCTTTTAGAACTAATAAATTAGAACTTACAGCATCTTAAACCCACAACTGAAATTAACGATGTCAAGTATTTTTAAACTAGTAGGTCTAGTTCTTCAGGCCACATCTCCAAACTAGCGTTTCTTTCCCAACGGGGGCGTGGAACAGTCCATTTGAATTTAGAGGTGACATCTCCAAGAGCAATCACAAGTGCGAAAAGCACTAACATTAGAGTCTACAGAATTTTCAAGAACTTTGCAGGTGTTGAACATATGAAAGTCACATGAATGGGGGATTAAAATTAATGATCTCCTAGGGTAGCTGCCGCCCGTGTGCGAGAATAACATTTTGTAATCCCTTATATTACCAGTAATGCAAATGAAAAAGAATAGAAAATTGTAGGCAAATTAGGACAGTGATTCAGAATACTAGCAGCATATAAAAGACAGATTTTTTAATAGCCTATGAATTTACCAAGCTCGGTAAATAAATACTAGAGCAGAAAGGAAGGTCAGGACTAGAATAATACTTAATAAAATATGTTTGTCCCACATTTCTGTTGCCAGAAGCTGTTAAACTAAAATGATTATGAAAGAGTTGAATTTCAAATGAAAATTACTATTTTTTACATTTCAAATCTAAAAAAAGTTAATACAGTCGGACCTCTATTTAACGAAGTCGCTAAATCTCCAAAAAAAAGTTCGTTATATGGAGAATTCCTTAAATAGAGATACACCTTTTAAAATACTTAAAACTCACACAAAACATATTTAAAATTCATAAACACTAAATATTATTAAAAAAGTAATTGATCACACCTTTATTTTGTAAATTAATGTCTATTTGTTTTATGTATCTTACCTATCAAAAAAGAAATCTGCAAGGAAAACAAGAATAAGACAAAACATTGTCCGGGAATACACTGTATTTCCAGTTTCCAGAACCGAAATTACCAGCACGACTCTTGTCAACAATCTAGGAAACGGGAACCTAGCTCAAGGACACGGGACAGCTCCATTAAGGGTGAAAGACTAGCGCTTCTTTCCCAACGGGGCACCCTATGCGTGGAACAGTCCATTTGAATTTAGAGGTGGGATAGGATAGGTTGAAGGGTGGCGCCATCTATTCGCTATTCTACGATTCACTTGCCTGTTACAAGTTGTTCGTTTCTCTTGTGTGTATCAAGTTAGGTTCGCTTTTATCGTCTGTTTATAGCCACAGCTTCGAAAGGTACTGGCTTTTGAGGCTATTGAATATTACACGTTCATTAGTATTGTTATATACAATACAAATGATAAATGCAATCTTTTCAGGAAAGTAATTTTTTTAATAATTTTTATAAAATAAAATTACTTAAAAATTTTTAAAGCAGTAGTATCACATAAAATATGCCCAAAGACTTGTATGATCATAACACAAGAAATAAAAATGTTGAATACAGAACTTTAACGTTATGTTTCAAAATGCTCTAAATATTTAAACAACAAAATAAAAACCCATTAAATTAATTTCTACACTTAATGAGCAGTATAATAAATAAAAAAACGTTCAAACATTAATAACTGCAACAGCATACGTAGTTAAAAAATATAAATAGATAAATAAAAAAAATTAGTTATTCAAGGTGTCAGTAGATGGCGTCACCCTTCAACCTAACCTATCCCACCTCTAAATTCTAATGCACAGGGCTCCCCGTTGGGAAAGAAGCGCTATTGGGTGAAAGAGTGATATTCAAAGTTATTTTAGTGTAGTTGACAGTGGGGATAAAGGTTGCACTTCCTGGATGAAATGCAAAGAATGGCAGCCAATTAATTTACTGCTCTTGGTGAGTTAGGCCCAGTTCAAGGTCATTCATCCCCATAAAACGTGTTAAAAGAAAGAATAAGTTTGAAATGTCCACACATATTTTGAGAAATGTGGATGAAAAAAATATTGGATCACAAGAAAAAGTTCGTTAAATAGAGAATGCACTTCGTTATTTGGAGGTTATTTTACGCAGAAATTCGCAAGATGTTCTTGGTTACGAGGAAA